>JAWQFJ010032937.1:0-30000 GCA_034096865.1 Theodoxus fluviatilis
GATCATATGACAGATGGATGGGTGAGGGAGATTGCACATTCACACCAGATGGATGTGGATCACTCTGTTATGGTCAATTGACGGAATGGCGATAATATTTTGCCTTTTCCTTCACTCCCGTCACCAGCAGCGTTTCTCCCACGCTGTACGAGCGCTCTCACCAATTACATAAATAGTTTTCATGATCCTCCCAGAAGAAAAAAATCGCCTTTGCTTAAAAAATACCATTTTTATCCAGTCAAAATTGTCCACCCGCGCGGCCGGTCTGAACCTTCGAAAACAGCCACTCTGTCTGAGGTCGCAACAACTTGGTAGTCTGTTCGCGTGGACCTACTGGCAGTGGATCAATATTAAAATTGGAAGAAATAGACCTTGAGTATCCTAAAATGTACAAGACCACTCAAATTTCATGAAACTATCATCCATTTTTCTTCAATTTACAGTGCAAAATACGAAGCGAGAGAGTTTACGGAAAAGAACGTTATAATTTCTTTCCAAACACGTAGTAACGTCAGTTGCCGAATGGCTCAGATGGTAAAGCGTTGGACTATTGTAACGTTAGGTCATGCGTGATCGGGTTCGAATCCGCGCTGAAACTTTTTCTCAGTCTTTTTTCGAGAGGTTGCTGGTTCAAACCCGACCTGTTGTTTGTTATTGTGTGGTTTTTTCCCCCTTCTTCTCGAGTGGTTGCGGGGTTCGAACCCAATCTTCATTTTTATTAATGCCAAAACCTGGAGGTTCAGCGCCAGCGGTTTTATCAGGTATTCATGATGAGGAGACACACAAGATGATTTCTTATGAGAGAAACTTGCTGTCATGAAATTAGTGAGGTGATACAGATGATTTTACTATAAAAAAATATTCTTCATATCAGTATGCATGCCCCTGTGACTAGCAGACTGGTTCTCGTGTTGTACAGCACTCTACCCCTATTCTTTACACAGTGATGACTGACATACAAAGAAAGAAAGAGTGCAGCTGATTAGATCTTGATTGGCCACATTCTCGTGTAAATGTGTGTTGTAAATCCCACTGACTGCAGAATCAATAGTTTAAGTATTCACAGCATCATCTTGCCCAAAGCTTTTACAAGCATCTATTCTTGAGTATACTGCAACCTGTAGATTACCCAAACTTTGGCTTACTTCAAGAGAGTTGTCTTTGAACAGTTTCCACTGACAATCACTTATTCATGTATTGCTGCAGTTTTTAGCCAGCCTCAATTTCATGCAATCTCTTTACAGGGAGACCTTTGGCAGCCTTTGGTGATGATCTGCCAGAAGTGGAATGTGAAAATGGCAGTCTGGAGCAGTGGTTCCACAACGACTTCAAAAGCAGAGGTACAGCTTGCATTTCAGCTCCTTACCTGATGTAATAACATCCTGTCCAGCCATCATGTGTAGCTATGACAGATCAGTGATGGTGACAATTGGAATTTTTAGTTGCCAGCAGCATCGCATCTTGCTCAGAAGACTGTCCAGCATCACAACTGGAAATTACTTCACATGCTGATGTGTCTAGGACTGGACCCATGACCTTTTGAATCCAGCAGTTTTCATGACAACAGTTAGTCCTCCTCTTTCCCCACTTCCACAGTTGCCCTGACTGACCAAATGTCATGTCCTCTTCAGAACAGTCACTTGATCTTTATCCCCCAAGCTCTCCTTCCCCCCTTTTTTTTCCTTTCAAAGCTGTGTTCTGATTGATCTCAAAAGATCCCCTTCAGTAGCAAGTTTTATGTTGCTTGTGCAGGATACAGGTAGTGTATAGGGTTTTTAGTATATACTGCACCTCAATCCACCTCCTAGCAGAGAAACTCCTTCTGTCACTATTTTGTTCAGACTATAGGGTATTTATGCTGTGAGACTGTCTTTGACACATTTGTCTGCGTTCTGTTGGGTGAGATGGGCAGAAGTGGAGTGGGAAGGACAGATTCGTGACTGGGATGAACAATCAGAAAGGCCAGAAGCCCAGGCTTCCAGCTGTTGCGAAGGACATCAAATGGCACAATGTTTTTTTTATTTCCAGCAAGTGAAAGGTCTTTGTGAGGTCTTGAAAAGATTATTGTTCAACGAATACTACATCTAACCATCTTCTTGCTTGTGGTGTCATTAGATGTAAAGCCAATATAACGTGAATGACTTTGCAAGAATGACTAAATTTGACGAGCATCTACGATGCAACTACCCTTCTGAGTGACTGTGCGAGTGTTGGTTTGATATCTATGACATTCCAAAGAAAAAAAGTAATAGCAGTGCAGGAGCTCTGCATCCATCCCATCTAAAATAAATATACAATGTAGCAATGTAACATGCTACCAAAGTATCATTTATGAAAAACTGTGTTTTATCCAGGCATCTGGCTACCATTGTGAAGTGGTGTAGAAAATGGAGGACTTCTAGCAAGTACAAGTGATAGTAGAACCCAAACACCGGCGGTAAATGAAAGTCGCTTTAACACAAGGCAAGCACAGACGCAAATTTTCGACTTACAAGTCTTCTTCAGGCGTAAAACAAACACACCACTGAACTGTACAGGGTAAAATTTCAACTGAGCAGGGATACTTTACATTACTCAGTGGATGACGAGTTTTATGTTCCATAAAATCGTGAAACTTGTGAGAGTAAAAACAGCTCACGGTTACCACATGATGTAGGGAAGAGTTCGAGAGGGAGAGGGGGAGGGGGAGAGGGGGTGGGGGGTGGGGGTGTTGGTTTGGTTAAAAAGGGGGTGGGAGGAAGTGAGGGGGGGGGGGGGCGGAAGTGAGGTGGTGACGTATGCGTGTGTGTGTGCGTGATTGTGTGTGAAAGAAGAGAAAGAAGTAGAGATGTGAAAGAGGGATGTCAAATGGTTAAACAACTCACATTAAAATAAGTCACATTAAAATAAGCTTAGTACTTATCGTATGCTTAAGAAATGGGATACAACCTTCCATTACAAAGAGCTAGAATGCGGATACAAGAATGATATTGTTACGTCTACTCCCTGTGCGTTAATTGGAACAAAAGAGCAAATAAATAGATAAATAGATCAACGGTTAAAACTCGATGAGTGTCTACGTGGGTAAAAACAGAATAAGTTAAAAGTGGATGTAGCAAATTTAAATTTCGTTCAGACCAAGAGGTTTCTTGGTACCCAGTTTGTGGATCACATAGGTCTCCATTTCTTTTCTCGCATTTGTGTCGTGTTTAAAAAGTTTCCACACCCCTCGCACCCGCACGTCCTGGACGGAATGGGTTGGTGAATTAAAATGATGTGCCACGGGTTTGTCTCGATTATGCCGTATGTCTGCGAGGTGTTCTGAAAAGCGAGTGTTGAGACTACGGCCAGTCTCTCCCACATATATTTTTGAGCATTTGTGACATGTAATTGCATAAACTAAATCTGTGGAGTGACATGTGAAGTATTTTGTTATGTGCATGTTTCCTTTGGGGCCTTGGATGTGGATGGAGCTATGCAGAAATGGGCAGGTCTTGCAGCTAGTGAGGTTGCAGGGGTGAGTGCCAGGCGGGTGATGGGCGGGGCCTGATAGGGAGGATCGGACGAGTATATCTCTGAGGTTAATACCTCGTTTATAGTACAAGTGATATTATGGAAGGACAATTGCTCAGCAAGAGTACTTAGAGCATCTATTGCATTGTCTTTTGAAGTAAAACCAGTGAGACATACCATCTTCTTCTGGAAGTGAAAGCTAGTGGCTGCAGTGTACTTCTCATTTGTCCAGCCATTGGGACAAGCATTAAGAGTTGAGAATTTGTATCTGGATTGCAAGTTTATTGCTTTTGAGAATGTGTTATCTCACATTTTCTCTGTTGCATTAATGGCATAGAACACTGGCAGCTCAGACATGTTGGCTCCTTAGGCGATGACTCGGGTGTGACCCACATCCATCCAGTGTTGGGAAGACTGGGCCCAAATACTTAAAGACGGGGCTCTTCCTCTGAAGACTGCCAGTTGTCTCTATGAAGTTCTTGTCCTCTACAATTATTAAATACAACACCATGGTCATGCATAACAGTATGTCTATTAACATGATGATGCTACAGAAATCTTACAAGTCCATCTATTATGTCCCCGTCATTGTTTTAAAACAAGAGAAATTCCAATAACATTTTAGCATAACATCCAAAGGACCTGATTAACCTAATGCATCAGGTAGTTACAAGATAAGCTGTCCAGAGGCTAGGTCATGGGCACAGTCCACCAGAGATGGGAGTCTAGGCACAGCAGCCCAATGCTTGTGCTATTTGTGCAATTTCTTGTGACAGCACACCACTACAGGGACATGTTAGTAGTGCATAATGTAGTTATTTATCATGTCCAGCAGCATGCATTGACCTGCTCCCATGCTTCTTGTGTCAGTTGCAATCATGGTAGCGTCACATCCATCCACTTCCTTCACCATCTCCTCACCTGGGCTGCCCCCAACTCTTCACCTTTCCACCACTATCCTAGTTTCTTGCAGTTTTTCTAGAAATTCCTTTATGCATTCGTTCTCTTCCTAAAGCAGTTCAGTCACCACCGTGACGTCAGCCATAACCATGCACAACTGTAAGATGGTAAGGTACTCAGGGCAGTGGAGAAGTATGATGCGGTCAATCCACTTATGAATATTGTCCATGTAAAATTTGAATGCTTAATCAGAATGTTCACCGTGATCCATGGAAATAAGAATGGTTCTCAGCTGGTTGAACCATGCTGTGGATACTATAAGGAAAATTGAGACGTGCAAGGAAACCACAGTTGAGCAACTGTGAAGTCAAGGATTTCTTAGAAAGCAGATATGGTGCCTGTTTGCAGGTGTGTCATCCTCTGCCACTCTGGGCTATCGGAGCTCCCAGCAGCTGCAGTGCTGGCGCCATCTGCAGTTCCAGCAGCAGCTCCTCAGCTTCCACTGCTCCCTGGCAGATCTGGCAGTGGGCCTGCTGCCCATGCTGCACAGTCTGGGGCCCCAGTCCAGGTATTCCACTTCCCCACAGGCAGCAAGTCTCTAGCATCTGGCAGTCTTTAGCCCCAAGATAAAGATTCCTCTAGAAGTGGTTTTTGTGCATGAGGAAACAGAACGACAAAAAAAAAATCATACCATTGTGTGTGTATGTATGTAGAACTTTGTGGCCATGCATAAGAAACCAGGCAAGTTGGCAAAATTTTCTTAAGCAATCACCGAGAAAAGCCTTCTAAACCCTGTGGAAAAAAGTGGCCTTCAACTTTACTGTTCTCATATATATAAATGTAGAGCTTTGCTTCATGTGGATGCATCAAGCATAAAGTATCTGGATTTGTTCTAACTGTCGGGACAAAACGCACACACACTGGGATTTATGCAGGGATCAGCTTCCTGTCTCCTTAGGGTCAGCAAAATGCCGTACTCCCAGCCGTTTACTATTATTGAATAGAAATGTTGGCCGATGGATGGCTAGTGTTTTATGGCCTTTGTAGGCTATGTAAGGCCATTAAGCACGATAATCACTAGATCAGTTTAGAGTATACGCAAATAAAGTCATGGTGTCCCTAGTCATTCGCCTCCTTCGAATCCGTAGGGAGACGCTGTTGGTCAATTCTTACCCTGAACCCACAGGAGGGGTAAAAGACCACCTCCCCAGTGATCCTTGGATCCGAGGAACCAGCCACCATCATAATCATCACCACCCAAGTCAGTCTTTAATTGCAACGTGTTTATAATAATTTTCTTTTCCTTTCAGGGAATATGCACCCGTATTCCGAGCTATCTTCGCCCTTCTGACATCCCAGGGTCAGCACCTCCCTGCTTTGGTGGCTACCAACTCATGACAGCTACCTCCAACTCTCCCGTGTAGTGTATGCCTCACAAATGCAAGCAAGCACTGCGATATGATAAAATGTTTACAATGATCAATAAACTTCATCTTTATTTGATCTTGTGGTTTAGTCATCAACAATTTAGAACAAGAAGGGCAAAGCCCATACGACTCACATGCTTGACCTTGACCTTTATATGACCTTGATCTTCAGGTGACCTTCAAGGTCAAGGTCAAACAACTAAACCTACCAATGACATCATACACAAAGAAATGCTTTACACATTTTTCCTACCAAAATACATGTGACCTTGACCCAAGGTCATCCAACACAAAGCTGTTAATTCAAGACATAGGAAGCACAATGGTGCTTATTGGCACTTTCTACCATGAGATATAGTCACTTTTAGTGGTTCACTACCCCATTTTGGTCACATTTCATAAGGGTCAAAGTGACCTTGACCTTGATGATATGTGAACAAATGTGTCTCATGATGAAAGTATAACATGTGCCCCACATAATTATTAAGTTTGAAACAGTTATCTTCCATAGTTCAGGGTCAAGGTCACTTCAAAATATGTATACAATCCAACTTTGAAGAGCTCCTGTGACCTTGACCTTGAAGCAAGGTCAACCAAACTGGTATCAAAAGATAGGGCTTGCTTTGAACTATATACTACTTGTAGCTAAGGTCGCCATTCTCAATAACGTGGGAGAAAATTGGGAAAATGTGAAAAATGACTGTTTTTGAGACCACATTTATGGCTCCTGTGACCTTGACCTTGAAGCAAGGTCAAGTCACTATGTATGTTTTTTGAGGCCTTGTCATCATACACCATCATGCCACATTTGGTGTTGATAGACTTAATAGTCTCCGAGAAAAATCCAACGTTTAAGTTTTTTACGCCCGGACGGACGGACGAAACGGCTCAGTACATAGACTCACTTTTGCTTCGCATGTGAGTCAAAAACTGCCAGAGCAAATTTAACATTTTGATGTCCCCAGTCACTTATGAAGCACCTAGGGATGGATGGATGGAGCCCCCTTGGCCAGGGAAGTTTCTCATACTATACTCAAGGAGAAATAGCCTCTCCGCTCAAAGCAAAATTTCCACATTTTGGCCAATGCTCCCTAACAATCAGTACATTTGGGCAAGCCAGTGGCCAATGCTCCTTAACAATCAGTACATTTGGGCAAGCCAGTGAACACCAATCAAAACGACAGAATGCAGACCGACAATCTTTGTTAACAATGGATATTTTAGATTGGTTCACATTGAAGAAATGGACTCGACCTCTACAAATCCACTCCTTGTTCCCCTTCTATTGCCCCAAGTGTGCATAGCCTTACTCTGGTATTTCATACTTGAGCTGAACCTAGTGTGCCATTTATGCAAATTCTATACCCTTGACTCTGAATTAAGAAATAGCTTCATGCCGTCAGATCCCACTCCATGTGTTCTCCTGACGCTTTCATTGTCCAAAGCATGTATAGCCCAACTCTGGTATCCCAAGTTGAACCAGGCTTTCATATCAGTACAAGTTCAATCCACACGAACAGTTCACAATCCATACAGTTCACAACAAAGAGCTTCAAGTAATGATTCCACCACACGTGTTCTCCTAATGCTTTCCATTGTCTAAGGCATTATAGCCCAACTCTGGTATCCCAAACTCGAGGTGAACCTGAACCCGTAGTTCTTCAGTCCACAACAAAGAACTTAAAAATCAGTATTCTCCCAACACTTTGCATTGCTCAAGTGTTTAGCCTTTCTCTGGCGATTCAAATGAGCTGAACCTGGCTTGCCCATCAAGATACATGTTTGATCGGACCAAACAATTAGAAAAGAACTGAGCACGTGCACTACCTGTGTATCAAATGGATGAAGCCAGTCCAGCCTTCCTCTATCAATGTCACTTCAGTAGTCTCTCAATTTGTAGTAAAGGGATTTGAATAGATCATAATCACTCAACCGCACCAAGTTGGAAAGAAAAAACCCCAAAAGGATGACTCATTTTCTGGGGAAAGTTTATTGAAATAAAATTGTTGTTAGAAGGATATGTTGATGTTTTGCTTCCCATCAGTTGACTTCCACAGGATTCTTCTGCAGCATATCAGCTGCGTGACGAGTGGCCCAGGCATGCCGTTCCCAAGATGTTGTTCAGGTGTCAGTGGACTGAAAAAAAAACTGCTACTTACCTGCTACTCCTCTTGCTTCACCATCCCATTTCCTAATCTGTTCACTGGCCAGCTGTTCATGAAATGGAATGCACCTTATTGGGAAACAAAGTAACTAAGCAATCATCATGGGACAATCTTCAAAGATCTGGAACTTTGGTTGATTGTTGTAAGAAATTTGACTTGTTAATTTAGTGATGTGGGTGAAAACTGGATATCAGCACCCTGGGCAAAGAAGGTTTGAGCAGAGAACAGGCTTTTCAAAGAAGCTTCCAAGTTGTCAACAGAGGGTTCATATGTGGGCTTAGAGTTTCTTAGTCACATAGTTTGACACGAGCCCAACTCAACATAGGGAACACATACTTTTAGAATGGTTTTGATTGTGCAACTGAAGGAGGAATCGTGTTCACCAGCTAGATATCAGTCCAGATAGGCACTGAACGTGAACAATAGCTATCCTGAACAGACCAATTAAAAATGCTTAGAATTTATCACTTTCTTGTTGTGGGCCATGTTGACTCCATCCCCTCCTGCATTTCAGCAAGGTTGCCCAAGTGCAATAAAGGTTAGCATGAGCCCATGGCTGCAAGTTGGAATCCAGCACTTGCAGCAAAAGAACCATGAACGTTGAGGGCCAATCCAGAAAATGCATCAAATGTGTTAATCATGTTATGGAGAAGGAAAGAGATGCAAGTGGGTCCTGCTCCAAATTCTTGGATGCCATCATGAATGGAGACTGCATCGCCAAAGCACCCGAACACAGGATCTGCTAGGTTCATACATCAAACGCCATTCTCCACATTGGCTCCAATTCTACAAAGAGAGAAATAGCTCGGAATGATAACATTTCTCCTGTTAGTTTCCTTACCTTAACCCATTATGACCAGATGCTACGTGCTCATTACATCTCCCTTTCAGACCGGATGCTACACAGATGTTGCATTTGACAGTGGTGTACTTCTTGTTTCTAGGAAGTGTAAGAAGTGAAGATATACATTTTTTAATGAGTGTTGTTGACTTTGTGTTTTTTCCTGAAAAAACTCAGGTTTTAGGAGCCGTTTTAATCACACACTGTAGGTCATAATGGGTTAAGAGGGTTCTAATTCACTAGTTCATTCAACCCAACTCAGCTCTTGGCATTTCAAATTCATGTTCATTTTCATGTTTGCAACACACAGACTGAATTCAATTACTTCTCTACAGAAGCTTGATTTCAGCACATTAACATCTGACTTCTGATGTCACAATTGATCTAGAATTAAAATTTATACTGTCCTATTATCATCCAGATATAAAATCTCAATCAGGAGTATATGAATTCTGAAACTTACCTGCACGTACAGATTTTGTGTACTCCATTTTCTTCTTCTACCTTTACCCACCACATTTGTTTAGCAAAAACAAAAAAACAAAAAACAAAAAATTAGCACAAAAAAAAGATTCAAGAACAACAACAACAACTGTGTAATCTCAAACCAGTTTACCAGTGTTGGGGAGGTTTGCCTTGTCTGGAAAGAGCAGGAGAGCACCGACACCGCACAAGCCACGGGTCACCACAACTCGAGTCAACAGCCTCCTAACACTGCATCACCACACTGCACAGCTATTACTGCATCCACCCCGTAGGCTCGATGCCTAGAAGGACAAAGCATGCTATTCAAGATTTTCCAAAAGGAGTGAAAGCAAACTTGGAATAGCCTTTCTGATTTTATTTGTCTGAGCAAAGCTTCATTAATTCAAGACTTGCAAACAATATCGTTCAAATGAGACGGCAAACTGATTGAAATAAATGTTACCAGAATGTTTTCTTGCGATCATGAAAACAGTATTAAAAGTAAAGTGCAGCACTTTACATATAAGAAGGCATCGGACAAAGCAGGTGTGCAAATGGTGATCAATAGCATCAACTACAATGGATGAATGTTTGGTGCAACGGCGAGAGGTGAATCCTAATATACATCAATATATGACCAGACTCTCTAGAATGATTGGAGAAATGAAGCATGATTAGCTTTACATCTCAGTCAGGACTGCAAAAATGGAACCATTAGTTACACCCCGCCCCCCACCCCACGTTAGGGCTAATTTGAAGAAATAAGGGTCTGCAGGTAGTCATGAATTTTTATTTTTGCTAAAGAGGAGGCCAAACACACTGCATTATTTGTGCGTGAAAGCAGGCGTTTTCAGAAATATGTATAATTTCATCTGAATATAAAAATTTCATATTTCCTTAGAACACTTATACTAGTGGATTCCCCAAGCACTCATCGCATGGAAGATGGGGCAGCACACAGTCTACCTGAGATTTTTTCATCCATTTTTCTTTTGCACGATCAATGATATTTAAAGTCAGCAGGAAAAAATGGGGAGGTTGGTTGAGTTACTGTTACCACAACTATTTGGGGTGGAGATTGATGTGTGTTGGCATGGGCAAGTGGCCTTTGCTACCGTTTCTTGGTTCATTATGCAATACTATCAACTGCTACACAAAATAATCATGCATCCTTTCCCAACTGGGCTTTCACATTTTATAATGGTAATCAACATCGTTATACTAATGCCCAATTATATCCCACAAGTACCATATGATGGAACAGGTCTGGTACGTCTATAAATCACTTCACTGAATCAAACATATGGACTGGAGTAATTACTGTCAAAATACACATCTGCAGATTTTTTCCTAATACAAATAGTCACAACTGCTATGCATCTGTCATTCCCGAAGTGCAGGCCCTTTGGTCCAATACTGTCCACCGTCGTACCTACAGGTAAATGAGCTGCTCCATTTCAGTTTACAAAAGAAATGCCCGAGTCTGTCAGAACTAAAAGTAGAACATATTTCCTAGATGTCAAATGGCACCATAAATGAGTCTGGTATGTTCTTTCATGACTTTCATTTCTAAAGATAATGCAATTCCTGATAAAAAGTTTTAATTTCACTTGGTTTAAAATGAAAACGATTTGTCAAAGGTAAAGTGTGTACCCATGAACAAATGAGTGAAATCATTATTTGTCAAAATGATTTTCTGCACCTCAGTTATCTCTGCTTCCAACTTTGATGACCATCAGACGAGATCAGCCAGGTGATGCCTCAAAGATTTCCGCAAGACCCGGTATCCTTCGCAGTGCCCCACTTGGAGAGTACTCGAAGCACCACACAGCTATCATAACAGCACAGCATTCTCATAACCCCCATAACAGCGCCTAAAGCATAGGGAAATGAAAAGCAAGTATTATCAAATGCACTTTATTGTGTGAATCATTCAAAGCTAAAATTAAACATTTCAAGAACATTTGGACAGAAATCTTCAAGTACAAACAAATCAGACTCGTGACATCAAAGAACAAAGAGATTTGGGGGGGGAAGAAGAGAAAGAGTAAAGAATGAAGAGTATAACTATGACATGAAAGATTCCACTAGTCACTCCAAATTATGCTTGAGAGCCTAGGGAAGTATTTCACCTGTCGTCTCAGTCACGATTCAGTATTAACCTGCTGCAATTGATAGAAATGTCCGATTACTACATTACCATGTTGGCAAAAGGTTATGCAACAGACATTAACCTTTGAATGAAGCACTGATGAAGCTTAGAAGTCCTGACAGCTCTCACTCATTCTCCCCATTTTCCCCATTTTCTTGCACTGGGGATTCCTTCTCCCTTGCAGGAGAGGGGGACTTGCTCTTCGAGCGGCTGCGAGATTCTCGCTCGGCTGCCTTCTCAGGGCTCTTGGAGTGGCTTCGACTGCGGCTGTGGCTCCTGCTTGCCACTGATCGAGAGTGGGACCTGGATTGGGACCTGGACCGAGATCGAGACCTGGAGCGGCTGTGGGAGTCAGACCCGGACCGGGAGCGGCTGTGGGAGCGGCTGTAGGACTTGCGGCGGTGACGGCGAGACCTGGACCTGGACCGGCTGCGAGACTTCGATCTGAAAGTGGATTGTCCTGACTACATAGCATGCAATACACAAAACTTTATCTACTTTTTTGTCATGAGAGCTTAACCAGTTTTTGATTTTTTTTTTACAAGCAGGATGGATGGATGGATGGATAAATGGATGGTGTTTTACGGCCTATCAGCCTTTGAAGGCTATGTAAGGCCACTAAACACGAAAATCACTACAACATTTTAGAGTAAATGCAATTCAAGTCACGGTGTCCCTAGTCATTCGCCTCTTACGAATCGCGTAGGGAGACGCAGTGGGTCAATTCTTACCCCGAACCCACAGGGGGATTAATCATTAACAAGCAGGAAAAGTACAGTAACTTGCACATAAACACACACACACACACAGATATTAATACACAAACTCCAGGATTTCTCTTATATCACTGAAAATAAATGTCTGATTTTTATACTTCTGATTTCCAAAACTTTCGTGCAAATGAAAATTCTCTACACTCTTTACTTGCAGGCAGATGCTAATGTTCCCCTTGAATGACAAATTCTAACAAGACTTGTTGTCAGCACTCACAGGAAATGCATTTATTTTCATTTTCTTTCACTCTCTCATATGTGTGCACATACTGGACCTGAACGCTACTTGTTCGTAAGTGATTTCCACTGTATTATCAATGCCACCAGAAACCAACATCTTCATAGTGAAAAAAGACCAATAAACTTTTGGGTGAAGCCTTGTGTATATGTGTGTGCCATTACACTAACAGCCAACCAATTAAGCATTATGTTGCAGATGCTGAAATCTGTGGGTCCAGTTTAAAAAAAAGTCCTGCTGATTGTAAAGCAATGACCCAAGATAGGTACTGGCAGCCGCAGCCAGTTTTGCTGGGAAAGGTGCCTGCAGGCTAAAAATTGATGATTTACCCCGTGATGTTTATATATTTAAATTGAAAATTTTCGCACCAAAACTATGTGCAAAATAAAGTTTCAACCTTCATCTGTTGTTCTGTGTTGTTTTTTATGTTGTCTGTGATCCGTGGTACTTGTGCGAATGCACTAAAAGTACTAGATGAAACACAAAATACGCTTCGCGTCATCAGTCTGAATGGCGTCTTTCACCGAGCATATTTACAGTGTGTTAGAAACAATACCTTTCGCGCCGTCAAGAAACCCATTCCAAGTATGCGAATTACTGAGTCAGCAAGACGAAGCTCCACAGTTTATTCTCGTATAAAAAAATTTCCAAAATAAAGCGATTAAGTTAAAGAAAATTCTATCTGAAAATATGTCTAATTTTCAAAAGCTCATATCTCTGGAACTACTCAACGGATTATATACAATAAAGATGGAAATTAAAGCTCATTTTATGCCGAATTTAACAATATATGAAACGTGTCGGACAAATGAATGCTCGCGCAGCGCGAGCCAAACGGAGACGAGTACTCTCCGCGCACTGGTAGTGGAACGCATCATGGCGGACTACGCATCTACGAGCGGTTGTGGCAAATCGGAGTTATTTGTTTGCAGCATCAAGTCTAGTCTTGATAAGTAGCCTAATTCGATGTCTAAACTCATTAAGTTACCAGTACTGCAAGTTATTAAAGCTATTTTTTGCTATTCATGGCAAAGTTTACGCAGAATTAACAGCAAATGTTTGCCACGTGACCGGGTCAAAGTTGTGTGTTGTGTATATGTGCATTCGAAGTGTAGGCCTATCGTATTTTTCTTTCTGCTGATTGTTATCATCAAAATATTATGACAGGAATGTCTGTATGTTATAAACAACATAAATAAGTGTTTTGTTGAATTTAAGCAGGGTGTTCGAAAACAAAAATCGATGTCTATCATAGACCGAAGTGCGATCCCATATCGAATAGTCATGTGTTTGGATGTATACACACACGTGCCAATAACATCTGATTCTCATCTCTGAGGTACGCAGCCAAACTGCTGACATGTTAAAAAAATATTAATGACCTTTTATAGAAATGCAATGCTATTTTATTTTTCTGTTTTATTTTAGACTATGCACAATTCCAGCGTCCGAGCTCTCTCTCTCTCTCTCTCTCCCTCTCTCTCTCTCTCTCTCTCTCTCTCTCTCTCTCTCTCTCTCTCTCCCACTCACACACACACACACACACACACACACACTACACTTGAAACGAAGGTCCAATTTCTATTTCAGCAAACTAGAGTTTCTTCTTGGACAGCTATGGAGCAAGAGCATTTCATCCAAAGGAAGAGTAGAAGAGGGACATTGTGTCATAAACATGCCAAATAAATGAAACACTTTCCAAATTAAACATCCACATGAAACAAGAAGGGCAAAGCCCATACGACTCACATGCTTGACCTTGACCTTTACATGACATTGACCTTCAGGTGACCTTCAAGGTCAAGGTCAAACAACTAAACCTACCAATGACATCATACACTAAGAAATGCTTTACACTTTTTCCTACCAAAATACATGTGACCTTGACCCAAGGTCAAGGTCATCCAAGGTCATGCAACACAAGCTGTTAATTCAAGACATAGGAAGCACAATGGTGCTTATTGGCACTTTCTACCATGAGATATGGTCACTTTTAGTGGTTCATACCCCATTTTGGTCACATTTCATAAGGGTCAAAGTGACCTTGACCTTGACGATATGTGACCAAATGTGTCTCATGATGAAAGTATAACATGTGCCCCACATAATTGTTAAGTTTGAAACAGTTATCTTCCATAGTTCAGGGTCAAGGTCACTTCAAAATATGTATACAATCCAACTTTGAAGAGCTCCTGTGACCTTGACCTTGAAGCAAGGTCAACCAAACTGGTATCAAAAGATAGGGCTTACTTTGCCCTATATACCATAAATAGGTGAGGTATCCAATCTCAAAAACTTTAGAGAAAATTGAGAAAATGTGAAAAATGACTGTTTTTTAGACAACATTTATGGCCCCTGCGACCTTGACCTTGAAGCAAGGACAAGTCACTATGTATGTTTTTTGAGGCCTTGTCATCATACACCATCATGCCAAATTGGGTGTTGATAGACTTAATAGTCTCCGAGAAAAATCCAACGTTAAAGTTTTTCACGGACGCCCGGACGCCCGGACGCCCGGACGGACGACACGGGTGAGTACATAGACTCACTTTTGCTTCGCATGTGAGTCAAAAAATCATCAATACAATACTAATACTGTAATAGGCACATATTTCAAGGTTTTCTTGGATGGATGGATGATTGGATGCATGAATAGGTGGATGGATGGATGAATGGATGGTTGGTTGGATGGATGGATGGATGGATGTATGTTATGGCCTATCAGACTTCCTATGCTATATCTATTGTCCACAGAGCCGCAATGTTTTTTTAATAAAAATTAATTAGCAAGATATTTTGTTAACCTATATTTTAAATCTATGTTAATTTGCAAAGTTCAAACTATTACTGAGCCACATGCAATATTTCATGCTGGTAACTGATATAGTTTTTTAGATAGGAAGATTTTCAGTGAGCCATGCCCCCGCAGAATCACGCCTTATTTGTTACTAAAAATAGACTGGCTAAAAACTATATGAGCAATTCTAAAAAGGTGGCAATGGCGCATGGTTGTCCAGTAGAGTGTAAATAACACAAAAACTACAAACTTTTTATGATGTTACGTTTATATCATATTGTAGAGAAAAGATTAAAGATATACATATAATAAATCTGTTCCGATTGTTGCTTTTGTGTGTGAATGGTCCGCATGTATTTAAAGAGAAACGTGAAAAACCGCCATTACCAAACGTGACATTTTTCACCAAGAGGAAAAGGATTCCGTTTTCTCTTGAACCCCACATTTGTTTTCAAACATCTGGTGGTTTTTAGACAAGAAAATAGTTAATGCTCAACTGCCAGCAACTAGAACTGAATGTTACCAACCTATTCTGATTTTATTTGGCTTCAAAATCCGCGTTTGCCTCGTCACGGCGTCGTGTCATTGCAGACGAATTTTTCAGTGTACGATAAGATCAACTATTTTCGGCGTGGTTTATTGGATTGGATCCAGGATTGGTGTAAAGTTATCGATAATATCGTCATAATTCTCAGAAAATTAATCAATGCGTTTTTTAAGGAGTTGTAGGATGTGAAAGTTTAGCATCAAATTTCCGTCATAATGTGCCGAGTCAACAAAAGCGAAAAAAGATGAATTTTCTTCGAAACTTTTCTGTTCCCGATCCATAATTTCGTTCTAACACATATATGCCAGAAGTGCTGACCGAGCAACACGAGGTAAAATGGAGCGCAAACGAAGAGGTAAGAGTTTTTGTATTTGTGTCATCATAAATTGTGGACGAGTGCCGAGGCAACAAAGTACTAACCAGGAAGCCAAAATGCACAGATTTGAAAGCTTAGTTTCAGCATCTTCCTTCCAAAGAACGCCACATGTTTGGTATCGCATCGAAGCTTCATTTCCCGGCTTTACGTTGCAACTGTTTCCGGTACCGAAGAATAATTACCGAAGGCACACGAGATAGAAATCAGAGGCCAGTGCAAACCAATGGAAAGCTTCGAAATAACGGCCTGTCTGTCAGCTAGGCTCTGATTGGCCGCTTGTGTGCGTGATCACAGCGTGTCACGGCGGAAGTGGCTGGCGGAAACGGCCGAACCGTACTTCGACTGGCGGAAGTGGTGATCGGAAACGGCCGAACCGTACTTCGACTGCTTCCGACCTGAACGTCGGCCGCCGAAGCAAACATCGGTTTCCTGTGTTGACTTGTCACTGATGACACAAAATTGATTTCTTGAATTAAATTGCTGCAAAACGGCAATTTTAAGCTGTACCTTTGCTACAGTGAATAAATGTTGTCATTTTTAGTACACAAACAGTAGTTGGTGTCTGTATTGCTTGTTTTTTGTAATTACTGAGAAAGTGTACAAACGGATATGTTGACTAGTCACCAATGACATTACAAATGCTTTATAATTACCAAATTCAATAGTTTTTTTAATATAATTGTTTTACAGGATGTTATTGCATTAGGAATGACATCTAATATAGTAAGAATAGTTAGTGTGACATTTTTGGTAATAACAGATATTTGTGGTTTTTTTATGACATGGGTGACTAGTCAACATTCACCTTTTCCACTTTAACGCTCACATACACACACACAAAATAGCAAACTATCTTTTTATTCATAATTTATGATAAAATACAGTTTGTTCTAACATTATATGCTGATTTCAGTCAAATCTGATGATTTTTACTAATTAGGTCTAATGTCACACTTTTCTTGCCACCTTTTTAGAATGGCTAAAAACTATATGCACTTTTCTGGTAAATTTCAGTTCATTTGCAAAGGTAAAACTATAACAAAGCCAGACACCAAATTTTATGCAAGTATCTCATATAGTTTTTGAGATAATAAGCTTTTCAGTCAAGTACCCTCATAATTTCACTTTTTTCCATCACGCAAATCGGGGTTTTCCTCAAATTGATAACACAATATCTTGAACTGTAAGCTTTTTTGTATCTTGGAAAAAAACAGTGTCAAATTATATGATATAGTCTTCTGATATAATAAGTCTGATAGGGCTCACTTCAATGGTTTTTTCAGCAGGCCTTCAAATATGGTCCTCGGTGATGTTTTGCACGTTGAAAATTCTTATTTTGGGCCATATTCAGCACCCTGTTGTACTGGAACTGCATTAAAGAATGGCTTCATTTTGCTTACATGAACTGCCTACAATATATTGATTTGGAATTAGGCAATATATGCTGTGTACCTTGTATGATTAGAGGACTGTTAGGCTGCAAAGTTTGGAAAATATTTAGTATTACTCTACGTTTCGCGTTTCCATATACAATAAATGCTGTATCTCCAGAACGAATCAAGATAGACACTTCATTTTTGTTTTATTTTAATTCTTTCATCAAGTAGTAAAAGCACAACACATAAAAACAAAACAATCTCTGAGTCAAAATTTTGGCTGCCAGTACCTACCCAAGAGTTGGGTTTTCAACACAGCAATTTGCATGAAAGAAACCCGTCACTTCTTAAAACCCAGCTGAAATTTAAAAAAATCATCCACTAAACTGAACGACCATTTGATTTGTCAGCCCACAAGTGGACACAAGAAGGGCAAAGCCCATACGACTCACATGCTTGACCTTGACCTTTATATGACCTTGACCTTCAGGTGACCTTCAAGGTCAAGGTCAAACAACTAAACCTACCAATGACATCATACACTAACAAATGCTTTACAAATTTTCCCTACAAAATACATGTGACCTTGACCCAAGGTCAAGGTCATCAAAGGTCATGCAACACAAGCTGTTAATTCAAGACATATGAAGCACAATGGTGCTTATTGGCACTTTCTACCATGAGATATGGTCACTTTTAGTGGTTCACTACCCCATTTTGGTCACATTTCATAAGGGTCAAAGTGACCTTGACCTTGATGATATGTGACCAAATGTGTCTCATGATGAAAGTATAACATGTGCCCCACATAATTATTAAGTTTGAAACAGTTATCTTCCATAGTTCAGGGTCAAGGTCACTTCAAAATATGTATACAATCCAACTTTGAAGAGCTCCTGTGACCTTGACCTTGAAGCAAGGTCAACCAAACTGGTATCAAAAGATAGGGCTTACTTTGCCCTATATACCATATATAGGTGAGGTATCCAATCTCAAAAACTTTAGAGAAAATTGAGAAAATGTGAAAAATGACTGTTTTTTAGACAACATTTATGGCCCCTGCGACCTTGACCTTGAAGCAAGGACAAGTCACTATGTATTTTTTTTTAGGCCTTGTCATCATACACCATCATGCCAAATTGGGTGTTGATAGACTTAATAGTCTCCGAGAAAAATCCAACGTTAAAGTTTTTCACGGACGCCCGGACGCCCGGACGCCCGGACACCCGGACGCCCGGACGCCCGGACGCCCGGACGCCCGGACGCCCGGACGGACGACACGGGTGAGTACATAGACTCACTTTTGCTTCGCATGTGAGGACAAAATGAATTATTCCAAATTATTTTTCTGTACAAATGCTTCAGCATGGAAGGAATGGAGTTCCAGCCCATCAGTCTTTATAAGGACATTAATAAACACTCACTAGTTCATTAATTCACTAACATTGCCTTCATTATAGTTCATATCCAGATTCTTACATCATCCTCGTCACCTGACAGTATTTATGTCACAAAAGAGTCTTATACAGTGTCAAACACTAGGCTCCCTCCCCTTTCTTCATTTTCAAAACTTATTTTGTTCTTTGAAAAGCTACATAAATCAAATAGAAGACATTAATATCCAATTAAATATGCCAATTTCTTTGATAACCACAAAATTATTTCAAATGAATTTCATTTCTTACAGTGAACTTCCATGCTCTCAAGGCATTAAGTCCCACCACATTTTGATATGACTCATAAGCATTCTCTTTCTCATTCCAGACTAGTAACAGATTTTATGTTTTGCTGCGAGTGCTGAAAATATAATGAAATGTATCATTATGAACAAACTTCAATTAATTTTTATATGGTGGAATGTAGATCACCATAAAAGCCACATTTTCTCTTCAATTCTTTGCAGAAATTTGTCTCCAAAGCACGAAACATCACAAAAAGTAATGCATAAGCACTAGCGGTCTACCATTGCCTATAGTATACTAGTAGGTACTTGCACTAACGTCACAAACGAGGCTGACGAAACCGGGCCAATTATACGCTCAGCTTTTTTCGCGTCGTTTTAGGGGCACCTTACTTCGAAGCGTGGATCTCTGTGTTTATCATCGATAACCCACTCATATTAGGTACCACTGGAAAGCTCTTTAAATTTTCTACGTGAATATAATGTTTTCTTAAACCCTACATCCATTCTCAGTTAATCCTAGCAGTGCAAAGTAGGACCTATTGTGTTTGGCTTGTTAATTTTTTTCCGAGACAGACAACGTGCGTTTTGACGAAGGGTATATTTTATAAATATATTTATGTACATCCTCTGAAAAAATCGTGATTCTATTTTGTGGTACACACAAGTTACAGCTCAAGCAACTTTACCTTTTTTTACATCCATTCTCCGTTAATCCTAGCAGTGCAAAGTAGGACCTATTGTGTTTGGCTTAATAATTTTTTTCCGAGACAGACAATGCGCGTTTTGACGAATGGTATATTTTATAAATAGATTTATGTACATCCTCTGAAAAAATCGTGATTCTATTCTGTGGTACTCACAAGTTACAGCTCAAGCAACTGTACCTTTTATTTCTGCTCTGTCAGTGCCGGAAGTTCGCCTTTGGCGTCTTCCGGTAGCTGACATCGTGACAGCGTCATTGACGCCGGGAATTTCGAATATCAACGGCATTAAGTTGATCGGCGTTGCGCGGTTCACATGCGGATCTACTCAATCAAGGTTAGTTTAATCGAGCATATTTCAAAATTGATTCAGATTCTGATTGGAATGGTGGCACCTTCATGGTGATTTAACGTTTTTGTGATAGTGTTGAACTCTGAATCGACACGCCTTCGACTTGGTGACTTTGGTCTTGGATCTAGACTTACACTCGAGTCGAGTTCGACGCTTCAGCTTTAAAGTTCATCCCTTTGGCCTCATCGTCTTCGTCGCTCTTCGTCTTACTTTTAGACTTGGACTTTGAGAGGACAGTTCCAGTATTCGTCATGACTTCCCCGCTGCTCTTTCCCTCGTCTAGACGAAGCTAAGACTAAAATAAATCACCTGTTTATTTTTTCTTATCGGTTTTGTGCAAGTAAACCTGTTTTCCGTTCATCTTTGGTTTCTGTAGGCCGATTTCAAGTATTTAAATCATGATTCCCAGTCCCTAAAATATAATGATTTTCACATTTTCTCTGTTCATCCTTGAATGGGGATGACAGTCACAGTGCGACATTATGAATAACT
This sequence comes from Theodoxus fluviatilis, assembly GCA_034096865.1. Lineage (NCBI taxonomy): Eukaryota > Metazoa > Mollusca > Gastropoda > Cycloneritida > Neritidae > Theodoxus > Theodoxus fluviatilis. The sequence continues at coordinate 20,779 of JAWQFJ010032937.1, forward strand.
TCAGAAGTGTTAAAGATCTCTGGGACTTTGTAGAGATATTTCGATATCAGTTGCAACAACCACCCAAAAATGGGTACATTTTACCGTTGTACTTTGGTACATCCAGAAATGCTACCCAGACATCAAACAATCAAAGAGAAAATATGCCAGTTTGAGAAGGGAAAACAAGTCTTTGGAGAGAGAAAAACTAGGTGCCAAGCCACAGGAAGAATTGAGGAGAGAGAATAGAAGTTCAGGTTTCCAGTTCAACTGCTGAAGTATAGCCTTTGTGGGTTATTGTGCAGGAGAAAGTGATTCCTTTGACATCTTCATTGGTGTGCTTGATGTGATTCGTGACTTCATAACTCGTTCACTTGAAAGAGAGAAAAAAAGCCTACTAAAAATCATTTGTGTACTTTTATTAGTTTTAATCTAACTTTAAGTCTAACTGACTTGTTGTGACTTGTGAGACATTGCATCCCTTGAAATTCTTGGGTGTGGAGCTTGTACTTTTCTGATGTTTTCCCTGAACAAAAATATACTTCAAACCTTTTTATTACCATCATGCAGTGGGCTAATACCTGAGTTTTAAGATATGTTGCAGTGTACAGTTAGTATGCATTAAAGTCTTGACAATGTAAATCAGAGGAAAGCTATTTAATATTTGCCACAGTGTCAAGAAACCAATATGATGTGTATCTCATAGATTATAGCATTGTACTGTACATGTAATTGCTTTTGTAAAAATTGCAATGGGCAGATGGCCTTTGCAAATCAAGTTCAATGCAGTGCAGCTCCCTGTTTTGAATTCTTTCTCATGTAATTCCTGACATATATATTTTAAAGAGCCTTTCAGTGATACATCAGTTGTTTTTAAACTTTCATTATTATGACATTTTTATTTGAACAAATGACATGGAAGGTTAAGATGATTTCGTTAATGTATTTAATATGATGTAACATTTTTCAGCACCTCAGTTATTAAGCATAAATGTAATCTAATTATGACTTGTGTAATATCAGAATTACTCAAGCATTCAATTGCAATTTTTGGGGGAGTTTTAAAATAAAAATATCTGCGGCAATGGCACATTTTTTGGCAAATTGCTTAGAATATATCAAGTAATCATATCACGTATCATGCATAAAATGATGAATTTGTAACTTTTGTAACAGTTTTAGCATAATTAATTATAGACTGGTTATACCAGTATAGAGTGAACTACTTCTCTTGAAAATTTCAAATTAATTGCATGTATCTTAACAAAGTTACAGACATTTTACTAGGTCAACCCCCAAAATTCGGTCACAGATTTTGGACCCAGTTCCTATATAAAATACCCCCCCTTTTTTCGTCACATTTCCGCTCATAACTTTATAACTAATTAAGATAGAGAGATAACTTTTATATCACTGTGTTTGTCACTTGAATCTCTTTAATTTGAGCCTAATTTGATTTCATTACATTGAGTTTGAAAATTTAGTGCAAGTACCTAATACTAGCTATACGATTGAGAGCATGTGGGTTTTTTCCGGGTTTCATTAGTTTCTAATTATATTCAACGCGCAAGCTGACCATGATTGCGACATTATCAAACCAACACTGATAGTAAACAATTCGTATTTCTCACGTTTGTTAGGGCTGTTAAATACGATATCTGATTGATTCAAGGAAATGGATCTAGTCAATCACGTCTGCCGCCAATGATCACGTGACACGGGGGGGGGGGTCATGGGTTGTGTGTACCAGTACCACTACCACAAAGACAAGCGTAGGCTAAGCAGCGATTTATAAATGTGGAACGAATCATAATACAGCGAACATAACAAACTGATTTAAGTGTTGTTAAAGAAGAGATGTCAAAATGATATAAAGTGAAAAGAATCTTTACCTGTAACTGCTGTATCGTCCTCCTCCTCCTCCTCCTCCGCCTCCCCCACCGTAACGGCGTGGAGGCGGACCACGTCGATATGGATGGTGGTCTGGGCGGCCATAGCGGGCTAGCTGAACTCTAATTTCTCTTCCATCCATGATTGCGCCGTCCATGGCATCCATAGCGTCTTCTCCGTCACGTTTGTCATAGAATCTGACAAAAGCAAATCCTCTGGATTCTCTCGTGAATCGATCGCGCGGGATGTAGACATCACCGACATCACCATATTTTTCAAACGCCCTCTTGAGATCTTCTGGAGTTGTCCTGTAGGTCAAGTTGTCAACCTTAAGAGACAACATACCTTCAATGCTTGGAGGACCCCTTCCGTAGCTCATATTCACCAACTGAACTGCCGAGGATGCAGCGAGAATTTCATGTGCCGTCTACAGACATGAGCACGCTAGAATGTAAATGGCGAAAATGGCGTTCTACATAGCACGAGCCAATGAAATACGAGCAGAAAAATGAGCGTCGAGGCCTGTGATTGGATAGACAACCGCACGTGCTATGGTGGGTGTTTGGCCAAGGATCCTAAAGGTGAAGGTCAACCTCTGTAGCGATGTTCCCGCCTAAAGTTTTCCCGCTCATCATGGCTGAAATGGTCGTTGTTGCCAACATTTCCGGAAACTGTACATCAGGTACTCTGTCCGATTGGACAGAGTACCTCAGTTTGAAATCTCGGCATTTGAACGAGAACGAGACCGCACCCGCCACTCTGCCTGACTGACTTCGCACGTCCGGGGAGTTATGCTAAGATCCGGCCGCGTTAATGTATCTGCGTTTTGTGACAAACGTCTTGTTCGGCGGTACTGTACTCCATGCACCTTAACGGTCCGCGTGATTCGGGTATAATCTTAAGCTAAACGACGTTTATTGGCGCTGCTGAAATGGTCGAAGTCGGAAACATTCGGAACGTCGTTTAGCTTTAAGATTACACCCGAATCACGCGGACCGTTAAGGTGCATGGAGTACAGTACCTCCGAGCAAGACGTTAGTCACAAACGCGGATACATTAACGCGGCCGGATCTTAGCATAACTCCCCGGGCATGCGAAGTCAGTCAGGCGTAGTAGCGGGTGCGGTCTGAGCTGAGCGTTATCATCGGTATGTCACGTGACTGTAAGGACGAGATTTCAAACTGAGGTACTCTGTCCGATCGGACAGAGTACCTCAGGTACAGTGTCCTGAAATGTTGGCAACAACGACCATTTCAGCCTCATCATTCAGCACATTTTCGCACAAAGGCCACACGTTTATCGAGTAGTAGTTTCTATTTTCATGCTTTCTAATTCCTTACTTCAAAGTTTAAGTACACACCAAGGCAGCAGACGAATTTCCCTTTTGTACTTTTGATTTTTTGAAGTTTCGAGCACTTCAATCCCTCCTTTTTTCATTTGTAGCTTTCCCCATGACCACTGTGAAGTGTGATAAGGCAGTGCAGATATGTTAATCTATATTGTGAATGTCCTTGTCATCCTATTTATTCCATTTAAGCATTACTACAACTATACTGCTTGTGTTGCAACCCCTTACTCACTCTTTTTATATAAGTATTTGTGAATGAATCTATGTTTTTGCATCGAAACTGCACGCGCCATGTTTCTTATTTGGATTAATAAATGTTTCCTGTTTCAGGCTATAGGTTTGTGAAGACTTCTTGCCAAAACTTCAGAAATTAGATCTTTTCTCCAGTCTAGAGCGGCAAAGTGCAGTTTTATAGTGTGCCGGTAGTATACACAATCCCGTCCCTGGGACTCCATCTGGACCGTGAGACTATCAGAATAGCCGTCGCTCAGAAGGCAGGGGCGCCTGTCTGCGAACCCCACCAATGCAGATGTGGAAGATCTATAGACGCCTTTGGACATCACGCCCTCTCCTGTCGAGCAAGCGTTGGCCGTTTCCCACGCCACTGCTTTGAATGACGTGGTGAGACGTGCCCTCCAGAGCGCTGGAATACCATCTGTCCTGGAACCAACCGGGCTCGACAGAGGCGACGTACGGCAAGCGTCCAGATGGGATGACCATCTTCCCCTTCTCCAACGGCCGAAGCTTGGTCTGGGATGTGACGTGCGTGGATTCCTTCGCCCCCAGTAACGCTGAAATGGTCGTTATCGGCAACATTTCCAGACACTGTACGGTGTACCCGAGTTTCAAATCTCGGCATTTCTCGCTAGAACGGACATTTTATAAACGTCGTTTAGCTTAAGATTACACCCGAATCACACGGACCGTTAAGGTGCATGGAGTACAGTATCGCCGAGCAAGACGTTTGTCACAAAACGCAGATACATTAACTCGGCCGGATCTTAGCATAACTCCCCGGGCGTGCGAGTCATGTGACTGTTAGGCCGAGATTTCAAAACTCGGGTACAGTGTCCGGAAATTTTGCCGATAACGACTCTTTCAGCCCCAGTACCATCATTTCCAGCGCCCTGCAACCGTCATATGCAGCAGAGGCAGCGGAAGGGGCGAAGAGGATGAAATACCGCATCCTGGCCGAAGGACACCGCTTCGAGCCCCTCGCCTTCAAGACCACCGGAGTCTTCGGTCCTTCAACACTCAAGACCATCGAGGAAATTGGCCGAAGACTGAAGGCGGAGACGGGCGAGCCACGGGAGACCATGTGGCTCAAACAACGAATCGGAATGGCTATCCTCCGAGGCAATGCCTTCTGTGTCCTTGCCTCATCCAGGTTGCGAGATGACTGCGGAGAGTGACTGCGGGTTCCACATGCAGGCCAAGGGCCAGTGACCACCGCACTTTTCGCAGTGCGACTGCTCCACATTGTTCGTGTTTATTTAATCGGTTATCTGCAGCACGACGGCTGCCCTGTGCTCCCAGAATTCTTTGACAGAACCCTTTTTAGCGTTCCTTTTGCCTTTCGACGTATACACTATATGGTCTGGCCAGGCTTCACTCCAATTATAATATATAGGAACATAGACATTCATAACATGAGTGTATGGCTGGATCCACATTTATTTTTTACCAAATCTGCAATCCAAGACGGATCAAAAGGTCACGATGGCTGCCACACCCTGTCTGCCACACAACAAAGCACAATCATTTAAATGCACAGCTTCTTACCAGCTTCAATAGTGAAATCATGCCACAAAATAAGTTTTGTAAGACTAAAATAACATGTATTTCCGTCAGTCTTTCGTGATTCCGTTTTTCTTGTTCTTAGCTGGAAAAAGTGATATGTTTACACCACAAGTGAAAGCATCCTGTCACTTCTGTCATCAGACCACTTCAATTGGTATCAAATAACTGAGTGAATCTGACTCACATTCTGAACACAGAGATGTAGTATCTCTGACACAGGTTGGTCACGTGACTTCGAATCCACATTCCAATGATTCTACCAATCAAAATTCAACATGATCAGAAGACCATTGAGAGTAAAAAGAGGCGATTCTATTTCACTCCAATTATTTATCCCGATAGATAAACACAAATTTGGTGTTCTAATAAAACTAATCTATGAGATTTTCAGGAAATCATTTGAGAACTACTTTTAGCGCGAACGTGTCTATAAGGTTGCAAACTGCCTTGAGCACGTGCGATTGTGTATATACAGTAGTCGCCGCTTATTAAAAACACATTGGGACCGAACAAAAGTGTTTTTAATAAGCGGCGTTTTTATTAACCGGCACTTCCCGCTTCACCAAGCCGTTGCGTTTCTTCCACCTGTTAAACCACCCATTTGTAGCTTTGAATTCGGAGCGACCAAGCTGGGAAGCAATCTGTTCCGCCTTCTGACACAGGATTGGGCCGTTTACAGGTGTGTTGCGCGCTTGGATAGAGTCGAACCACCGCTTTAAGCCATCTTCTGTCTCTTTATCCTTCCCGCAGCGCCGACGCTTCCTTTGGCCTTGACTGGAGCCCTCTGCGATATCAGCCCTAAGTTCATCTTCTTTTTTCAGTGTCTGGCACAGAAATGATGCCGACACACCCAAAATGTCAGCACCCTCCCTCAAACTTTTAGAATTTAGCTCTCGGTAGCGATCAAGCAAGTCCACTTTGTCTTTGGGTGTCATTTCTGTTCTTTTTCTTTTCTTTGGAGCTGAAGTTAAAGCCATTTTCTGATTCACTGCTTATCCAGCGAGACTAGACAGTGTTGAATTGACATCTGACGGTTTGCTGACAAGGGTGTAATCACTGTTCACACAAACGCTGAAGCGTCTTTAGTTGTCATCTAACGGTTTGCTGACAAGAATTCACAACCAGAGATCGACTCTGACCCTCCGAACAGCGAGAAAAAGAACAGAAAGTGTTTTTATGAAACGGCGCCTGTATATTTAATAACCGGCGCAATTTTACATATGTTATATAGTGGTAAATCCGGACCGGACCAACTGTGTGTAAAAAACGGCTGTTTTTATTAACCGCGTGTTTTATAGGCGGCGACTACTGTAGTAATACACGCGATCTTTGGACCTACTATAAACGCAGCGAAAAGGATTCCTATGGGTCCGGGCTGGTTTCGTGAATCTATGGTTATACTCTCGCAAGTAAATGCTTTCTGGCCGGAACCTGTGGTCTAACTGCCTTCACACTGTTTGACGAGCTCCACACTTCGATCATTCGTGTATCCACTGATGGAGTCAGTAAGTGATTTAACCTACATTCCGTCTGTGTCTGTGTTGTGTTGTGTCGAGTGGAAGTTTCTTCTGTAGGAATCCGTCCGATTCCGAAGTTCGATATTATCGGATAGCTCAGAAGCAGTTTTTCTAAGTTTAATCCTTCTAAGCATACATTAAATTAATGATTCCTCATCAGCAAAAGCACTCAGTGGGTTTCTGTGTGTATCGAAGATTATGCAGACGGGATTGGTTGCCTTACTCGCTCAATGAAGTATAAATATTGCTGTTGTATTCAAAGTCCTTATAATTAGTAGAGTTCACAATTTTACACTCTTGTGATTCGAATTTTACCGCATACAAGTTTTACATTCATGGGAAATCGATGTTTAGAAAATGAACTGACGGAAAAATGGCTGCCAGTATGGAGTGTATCACAACAAGCGGAGGAATACACTCACGATGTGATATGGCATTCAGCGTGGCTGTTCAGAACGGTGGTATGCATGTTATGGAAGAATTTAGGCTATCACGTGACCAACCTGTTGCTGAGACTATATTCACTAGTCTCAGCCACGCTGAATGTCTGACTCATTGCATGACCTCTTAATCCTCTAGCTCCTTATGAGAGACTGCCTCTGATTGGTCCACAAATTAAGTTCAGCCAATGGTAGAGAGGCAGTCTTGATTTACATTTAAGTTCAAGCAGAAAATTATACTACAATGTACCCTCTATTCCGTTGCACTCTGCTTCACCTCTGCTACAACGTAGCTGGATGAGAAATTTTGAATGTTTGATTTTTTAATGACTTTAAAAGCACATTATCATTAAAAGTAGAGAGCTTTGGAGGCTCTATTTGAATATCTGAATTATCATATTGATATCGCATTCAATTTTATCCCTCTTGATCGAAGAAACGACTTAATAAAAGCATTAGGGTCGATTATCATCGATACACGATCTTTGGTGACGTTTCACTCAGTGGCGGAGGTCAACTTCTTGGCAAGGTCGCGCAGCGGCTGGAGCATCTTACAGCTCTAACTGCTTCACACTAGAGTGCGCCACTTGCTGTGCCTAGCAATAATTACCTACTATAGATACAAGATACTTTATTTTCCTCATTGTTACAAGGAAATTTGTTTTGTCGGTGACAAAAACATAATACATACATACAAAAACAGAAAAGTACAAGAAGTTCAACACTAATTAACTCAATCACAGCGCTCAAGTTATGGAGTCCACACACTAATCATAGGCCATAAAATAAGATAGCATGCAATTGTATCATAATTTATTACTCTAACAAATGTAATAACACCATGTTACTTCATCAGAAATCTAACCATTGTAAATATACATACTGAACACGCGCATCAGATATAGTAAACAGAAAGACACAATAAGATAGGACACATTTAGCGCTACATCAAAGGCAATTCAATTTAATAGAGAAACATTCTACATCGCAACAAGTAATCACAGAAGGAACAAAAAGACACAAGCATGCACACCAAATATCCATCGACACGCAATCACACATACCCGATCTTCAACCATAACACATGTATGTACAAGCCCCCTCCTCCTCCCCCCCCCCCCCCCCCCCCCCCCCCCCCCCCGCCCGTCGTCACATTTGATTCGCTCATACTAAACCTGGAATTAAATGGAAGTCACTCCACGGACTTGCACAGTAAACACGCTTTGAGCCACAGACGAGCCATGGAAGTGGCAGACATTGCCGATTGCTTTCAAATTTCGAAGAAATGACCGTTGTAGTGCACTCATCATTCATAGTGGCACAGTGGATTGTATGTCATGGATTGATATATGTAGTAAACGTAGGCATTTATACCCATGCCTGTAACGAAGTAGCAGACAATACATTTTGGAATTCCCTTGACCTTCCCTTATGATTGGTGATGGTTATCTTCCTTTTGTCATCACCGATAATCGACCCTAATGGTTTTATTAAATCGTCTACTTGATCAAGAGGGATAAAATTGAATGTAAAATCCTTTTGGGGATTCATGAATTCAAATAGTGCCTCCAAAACCCATTACTTTGAATGGTAATGTGCTCTTTAAGTAATTAAAAAAACCAACCAATCGAAACTCATGAGCCTGCTGCATTGTACTTGTAGCAGAGATGAAGCAGAGTGCAAACGGAACGTAGGGTAAAGACTACCGGGCAACGGTTGCCGATTTCTCGAACGACATGGGAGTTTAATTTATTTAACTTTATCTTCCGAGGGAAATTCATGAATTAGGCAAAGCTGCTTGTCTTACATTCAGGCCTTGTTTAAACAAGGAAGCAAACAAACCCAATCCAACCCCCCACCCACCCTCTATATCCCGCCTAAAATGTACACGATAACATTAGTCACAATAAAATAAGGTAACGAAATACGATATTTATAATAATAACCTCAAAGAGAATTTAGAATAAGATGAGAAATTACCTAGAATGACTGCACAAGTAAAGTGTGTAGCTTTAAATTCAACTTAAGATTCTGTAAAGATTTCACAATTTAATGAGAATTGGGTAGTGTGTCCATAACTCCTGAGTAAGATATAGGCAGTGGTATTATAAAGTTATGTACACGAAGCTTTGAATGTTGGAAGAAATTTACCAAATAATCAGGCACATCACAATCCTCTCTTTTTCCATTAAGACGCATTGTTGTTAAATTGGAAATGAGTATGAAAAGGCAATATATTAGGTTCTTT
>JAWQFJ010032937.1:35000-55256 GCA_034096865.1 Theodoxus fluviatilis
CATTGCTCGTGCAAGGCTGGGTCTTGTCTCGTCTCGGGGGAAGCGGAAAAAAGATTTTCCACGACAGCCGTATCTGGCATTTGAACACGATATTGCAGCGCAGTTTTCTCCGTGCCGTCGTCGCTTCATTTTCAGCTATGAGTGAATGAAAGCGTCGATTCTAATTCCAGGTAGAAACACCACAGTGTTCAGAGTTATGCGAGGAAAAGCTTTCTAACCTATTGACACCAGTCGCTTTTTCTAATGGGAGATCCAAAATGCCATCGCAGCTATCATTATTATAATTATAATATAGGCCTGTATGCTAGCTGCTCGATCATCTGCTGCTCAGAGCGCAGATCATAAATATGCGTCCGGTGTTTATTTCTTTATTAAGACCAGCTTGTTAGAGACGTGCTTTTCCATGGAGAAAATTGTGTTTAGATCTTTTAGGAGAGATATAGTTTACTGACACCTTGAACCTTTTCCCAGCTTTAAGTGTGGGAATTTTCATGTTATATTTTTAGTGTTTACACTCCCTTCTCCACGCACTCGGCTAATTAGTGTTCATGTTTACAAACTACGGAACAAACGGTTTCTCACAGACATATCGCTTTCAAGAAATACTATAAAAACCCTTGCACGCACTTGCATTCTGCTATTCATACACTAAACTTTATTCCTCACGCACGTGGCATAGATACAACACTCACTATACATACGTGTATCTTGCACAAGCGCTCCGGGAGAGACACGCGAAAACTGGGAGGTCACTCTGTCGGAAATCTCGCTAAAATCAGCTTTCTATTGTCTTTATAGTAAAACAAAGAGCCGGATTTTATTCAATTAAAATTCATAACTTTTAAACAAATTGACCCACAGTGTTCATACTTATACCATTGGAATGATCTTTTTATGCTCTTTTCAATGAACTACATTTCATTCGTGTCATTTACCTTTCGTTTTTTCTCGCACATACCTATATAATACACCTCCTCCTCTGTGTGACTGTGTGAGTGTTAATTCAGCGTCTATGACAAGCCAATGCAAAACAAAACATGTCATAATAGGAGCTTCCTGAACCTATCCATCATGTTTAAAATATATGGTCGATTGTTTCCTGGGCCGATAGCTTGCAAGGGGGTTTAGGGAAAAGAACGTTATAAATGCTTTACAAACACTCCGTCATATCAATTCTCAAATGGCTAAGCTGGTAGAGCGTTGCACTCTTGGTCATGCATGACCAGGTTCGATTCTGCACTGAAACTTTCTTTTCTCTCTTTTTTCGAGAGGTTGTGGGTTCGAACCCGACCTGGTTTTTTGTGTTTGTGTGTGTGTGTGTGTGTTTTTTCCTCCTCTTTTCTCGAGAGGTTGCGGGTTCGAACCCGTTCTTTTATCTCTTTTTTAAAATAAATATACGAAAACCTGGAGGTTCAGCGCCAGCGGTTTTTATATGATGGTTTCTCGGCCTAGCCGGCTTACCATGCCGGAGCAGATAGCGAAATGGTCACTCGTGCATTGAGTTTTGATGCGTGACCGGTGTCACAGGATATTTCGGAACCGGACAAATCGGAACCATTCCGATTTATCCTGGCCCTGGTGAAAGGATATTTCGGAACCATTCCGATTTATCCTGGCCCTGGTGGCAGGATTTTTCGGAACCACCAGGATATTTCGGAACCGTCTAAAAGGTCATTAGACCACAACTCACTGTACTCCAGCGCGTGAGTTTTCCCACGCCTGTGGCAAACAAGTGTTCTGTTGCGGAAGAATGTGAAGGGAATTTGTAGACTATGGGTAGCTAAAGAATTGTGTAGAATTGCTTGTGTTTGTGCTTGCATTTTCCTTCCCTCACACACACACACACACACGCACGCACGCACGCACGCACGCATGCACACGCTCAGACACACACACTCAGACACACGCACACGCACGCACTCACACACACACCCGCGCGCACACACACACGTATACACACGCACGCACGCACACGCATACACACACGCGCGCTCACACACGCACGCACACATACATACGCACGCACACACACAGACACCTCCCCCCATACCCACCCATCGACACACACGCGCGCGCGTGCGCGCGCACACACATACACACACACACACTCACACGCACATGCACACGCACACACACATACATACATACACACACACACACGCACACATACACACACACTTTTTTTAAGTTTACGACTTTTTCTAAACAGATTGTGAAGAGTTTCTCACACTTTGCTGAGGTTGTGCAATAAATCTCTTCTCAACTAATGAAAAGCTTCTCAAAATTCCAAAACGTAGTGCAAAATCTTTTGGTGAGCGTAGTTTTAGTTTCAATGCCCCCTCTGTCTGGAACTCGCTGCCGACTGGCCTGCGTGACGCACCCACTTTAGCCTACCTATTTTTAAGTCGCAACTGAAGACTCACATGTTTCGACTGGCTTTTGCTTGATTGTAGGTTTTTTCTCATGATCATGTATGTTGTATCCATTCTCAGGTCAGTAAGTTGTATTATGTGTTGTATTATGTTGGTAAGCTTGCTGATGAATGTCTGCGTGTGAATGTGGTTATGTCAGCGCATTGAGTTGTACAGAAGTGCACTATACAAATGCTATTCATTATTATTATTATTATTATTATTAAACTCATGAAAGCCAGCCTACTTTGAATGAATTAGCCCATTAGAGAGAGAGAGAGAGAGAGAGAGAGAGAGAGAGAGAGAGAGAGAGGAGGGGGGGGGGGAGTGATTTGATCTCGGCCTAAAACCAAGCTTGGCCATAATGGACATACATCAGGTTAAAACATTCAGATATTCATATGTACAGGAATGTTAAAATAGATATTATATTACGGCCATCGAAATGGCATGAATAGCATATTCATACATCGTCGCAGGTATGACCTTATGGTAGCTCACCGCCTCGGTATCAGAAACACTTCTATACCAGTTGGTGGAGAGAGAGAGAGAGAGAGAGAGAGAGAGAGAGAGAGAGAGAGAGAGAGAGAGAGAGTTAATATGTATAACCGTATACACAAATGTGACAAGGTGACTTAGAATCCAGAAGGAGTTTAACAACAGGTTCTGTAAAAATCTTTATGTATTATTACTCGTACTTAAAAAGCAGTCTGTAGCTGCTTGAGCATCTTTAATAAAACAACATACATTAAACATCGTTTGGTCAAGGTAAATTGTTCTTTGTTAGCGTAGTAGTTTGTTTCACTCTGATTTGAAACCTTCTAGAAACTCAGAAAATCATACGAAAGCATCTAGAAGGTGGTTCCGAAATATCCTGGTGGTTCCGAAATATCCTGCCGCCAGGGCCAGGATAAATCGGAATGGTTCCGAAATATCCTAGGATTTTTGGGAACCGGTTCCGATTTATCCTGGTTCCGAAATATTCTACGACACCGGGACACTCCCCGCAGTGTGTTTTGTTTGCGGCGTAAGGTTTGAGCACTAGCTGTAAGTGTAAAAATGGTCAGTTATTAATATAATCGGTGATTTTAGTTGTAATGAAACTTTGTTTGGTGTTTTAATGCCATTTTCTTGTCATCATCGACCCGATCTTACAAGTTAGACATTACGCGGCAAGTTGATCACTCATCGCTTCGATGATCGTGAATTTTCGGTCCTCGTCAGACAAGGGAAACGAAATTGTCAATTCAAGCCAAATAATGAAAGTAGTAAAACTCCAAAGAGATTCGAGGAAATCATTTCCCATCACAAATATAAAACGAAATTCAACAAAATTTACCTATGATAGATTTTGCAAGGATTATAAGTAAATGGATACTAACGTTGCGCAAAACTCTCTGGTGGTACTCCATTCTATCCGTCTACACCAAGTCCAATTTGAAAAGAATACATCAAAACTTTACGGAATTGTGAATTCTTCTTCTTTCTCTTCTTCTTCTTTCTTTAGACTGCCGCCTTCAGCAAGGTGAAGATTTTGCAGACGTGGAGAGAGGTTGCGAAGAGGAGGATTTGTCAGGATTTGGTAGGGAAAGCTGCCAGATGATCAGCGGAAAATATGGTCGGGATAAACGGGGGGGGGGGGGGGGGGGGGGGGGGGGAGGGGAAAGGTGCTAGATCTGGGTTTTGAAGGCCTCCAGGGAGGGGCTGAGAGCGACCTCGGCTGGGAGCGAGTTCCAGTCCACGATGGTGCGTGGGAAGAAGGACTTCTGGAGGTAGGCTGTACTGCATGGTGGTATCTCGTAGGCAGCTGCGTGAAGACCCACTGGTGCTTCTAGTGGTAGGGTTTGCGGTGGGGTGGATCGAAGACGCCATTTTGAAAATCGTGTGAATCACCTCGGATCTGTAAGCTTGTTCAGGAGGCGCAGCGCTGCAAAGCGCTGCACAGCGCTGCATGTGATTCTCTCCTGAACAGCAATTTTGGGGCGTGATTCACTCAGCGCTGAGCAGCGCTGTGCATCACCGATCCGAGATGATTCACACGATTTTCAAAATGGCGTCTTCGATCCCGCACTGGCCGTCGATGCGTAAAATAACCCTCAGAAACATCACTTTGGGACTGGAACGGACTTTATTTGCCCCAAGTGCTCTGTATGCGCGAGTAATGGCAAGTAAGGATGACACAGTAGTGGACTTTATTCATGCAGAATACATTTAAACGTGCATAAACGATGTCTGTGGCAAAGAAAACACTTTCTTAGCGTCTATCAACACAACATGGGGCGCAGAAGATTTACCTCCCCTTTAACAAGTGAAGCGCCATTGACCACCATTGTTTTGGTCCAGTTTTATGCATCGCCTGTAATCCACCTACAAAAGTTTGGGAGGAAGAGGAAGAGACAATCTGAGTGAGCAGAATCGGATAAATTATGGGGATACTGACACAGTGACTAGGAACCGAGACTATAAACTCAGTCAGTTCCCTACTTCTAGTACTCAGTTCTTCCTTTGGCTTGCCACCTTGTGGAAACCTGGTGCATGAACAAGATGTTATTACTCCCACAACTATAATGATTCCGCATTGGAGATTTAGAGTAACTTAGAGTAGAAAATTACTTTCTTGTGCCGTAGGTTAGATGTGCAACAAGGTGTTTCTGATGAATACACATTTTGTTTTCTGTAGACAAAAGTTTGAAGTAAGACTACTCCCTGTAGTTTGTATAAGACATTTCTGTATGTTTTTTGTCATCTTATAGTGTGGAAATCTCCATCAAGTGAAGTTTTTAAAGCTCTTGGTGCAAGACTTTAAACTTGGGTAATGATTTAGAGTAGATATGATTTGTCCAAACGATATTCAGAGCAAGCAGTGGATATTCTATTGAAAATTTGCATCTGTGTCCGTCAGTATTGCAGGCTACCATGCGGATGCTGCACAACTTGTTTCCAGGGTGGACGTTTGCCTGATTGTCTCAGGTAAAGGAGTTTTAACCATAAGATACAACTACTTGCAATGCATCCAGTGAGTGCAGTTGTTTCAACCCGTTGACCTTGTATTTCCTGTCTGGTCTAGTTGCCACTGATAAGTTGCCTGTTGGCGTGTTGAATGTGCACTAGTTCACAACTTGCATCTTCCTGGCGAGTCAGAAGGCTGGATTGAAACAGTTCTCTCTTTGAGGGGTCACTTGGTCCTTAGATTGAAAGATTTATGAGTTTCAACATCATGACTGGCCTTTGGAATTCCGCAGTTATGTTTTGCATATTGGGGGGGAAAAGTAAACGCATGAATCACTGAAAAGAAAAAAATATCACTTGGTGGGAGCTGCAGGATTTCCAAATGCTTATGCTTTCAGTGCTTAGCGATTCATAGCTTTTTGTGTGCATGTTCAGCTTGGTGGTCAGTTTGTGGCCCCACTGTTTCTTTCAACAGTATTCACTATTGCTCTCAATCGGGCTGATTACTGGACTTTAAAATCAAATATCTCTTCATTTGTGCCCTTGGTAAGGCCAAAACTATGTACTTCAGCTAGTTGTGTTTCCCTTTTCTTTTTTATAACGACCCCAGAAGTTTTTTAGAATTTGCACAGAAAAATGTCCATGAGTCAGTGTACTGAAGATGACCATTTAAACACGAAGGGAGGGAGGGATGGATGGATGGAAGGAACGAAGGAAGGATGGATAGTGTTTTACGGCCTATCAGCCTTTGAAGGCTATGTAAGGCCAATAAGCAAGAAAATTACAGGAACAGTCTAGAGAAAATGCAAATGGCTCTAAGATTGACAAAATCGGTATGAACGGAAATGTGGACTATTGTTACTAGGGCATTCCAACCCCCCCAGTAAAGGTAAGAATTGACCCACCTCAATTAGTAAGAGGCGAATAATTAGGGACACAGTGACTATTTGCGTTTACTCTGGTGGTCTCATGAGAGTATGCGTATTCGCATACATTATTGTATGTATTTGAGTATACTTGTACATTTAAGTGTGTATCTGCATGCACGTAAGCAATGGATAGATGGTGTTTCACTGCCTATCAGCCTTTGTAGGCTATGTAAGGCCATTACACGTGAAAATCCCTAGAACAGTTTAGAGTAAACAAATAATCAGGGTTTCCCTAGTTATTCGCCTCCGACAAACCTTGTAGGGAGAATGCGTGCAAGTGAGTGTACGTGCTCAACTTGGGGTGCGGACTGTCAGCAGCAGTGTGAAATGTATGACTGCTGCAAATTATCTGCATGTTACCACACCTGCTCCCATCATGAGCATAACTTTGAATTAGTCTATCCAGTTTTCCGAATGTATATTCAGTACTAGTGTTTTGATATCTTTGCATAACATATCCAGTATCTTCCCATGGTGAATCAATCATAGGCCTCACCATAGGGCATCATTTCAATGCAGTAAATGTACAAATCGTATCACCGTCTCCCTCGTCGTAACCCTCCTGCTCCCCTTCATCCTTGTTATTGTCCATTAATGTAATATGTAGTAACACATTCTGCTTCTTCAGCGCAAGGATCCCAATGCGAGAAACTAGTAGTTTTCTGCAAATTGTACCGTTGCATGAGTTTTAGTTGCCTTGTTACCTCGACCTTAACCCTCTGGGTGTCAGACTATTAGTGCCCGAATGTCACAGTTTTTTTTCCTGATCACGGGTCATGTGCCAAATGACCAAATAAGCATACAGCATGCAGAAATAACACATACAAACTATATATCACTAGAAAGCTTATTAAATGAACTATATGTTTATTCCCAGAAATATGACATATATATTTATGGCAAATTGAAATCACTTCTGGAATGCTGCTTTAAATTATTTTTAAAAATCAAAGTCATCTACCCACCTACTAAGGTACACTTTTATATGGAAGAAGGGTGACAAAAAGCACTTGACAAGCAAGCAAAAACATTATCCTATCCAAGAAAAAAAATCTGTAAGCATTGCTTGGCTACAAGAAACTTGGAAAGGATTCAAATATTATGAGTGCCCACGGAATGCTTTCTGTTAATTTTGGGGTACATGATAATTGTGGCCAACATAAGCATTCAAACTACAAGATATGTCAGCAAAACCCAGATGAAATTGTAAGGAAATGAATAAAGGTGAAATAAAAAAGTATCACTATCTACACACTTCACTTTTTACATTCATGATAAAGAAACTTTGTTGAGTTGATATCTAATCAGAAATGTGTCAACAATAATATAAGCTTCTGGTGAGTAAATTAAAAAAAAAAGTTTTGTAGCATCTAATCTAAGACTATTATAGAAGCATGCAAATGTAAAAAGTCAAAGGATTAAATGTCACTTTCCTTCCTGCTGTGAGCTTCAACATGCAAAATATCAAGACAGGAATGAGCAACTTTGCCTCAGCAATGAGTTCATCAGAGTTCAAAAAGCCAAGGTCAGAATAAGGCAATTCTGATATGCCACTATCAACAGAGGCTGTTCAGTCATCCTCCTCTTCCTCTCCAGCTCCCTCTCGTCTGCCACGCTTTGGAATTCTGTAGTGCTCCAACCTTGCTCACAGGCCAAATGGCATCCCACGTAACATCCTGGACAGTAGGTTCTCGATCTAATTCCGCCTTTCCCTCTGGTGGATGGACTGCAGACAACACATAATCCTTTCCTTCTTCCTGAGATCGAAGTCCGAATCATTGTCGTTATCCTCAATCTCGACATCAGGATTGTCTTTGCTATCTATTAATTACAGCAGCAAGAACCTCAAACGCACTTCGTATACATCGTAATCGTTCACTCTCGCCAGACGTATTCGGCATTGTGGGCGGTCGAGCGCATGCTTTGTTTACATTATGTTTCCCTTGAATCGCTATTTCTAGAGCCTTCTTTCCATGATCAGTTACTCAGCCAATGAAAACCTGTGTCTCAGAGGAAATATTACTGCGCTGCCACAGTTTTGGCTACGTAGATCACAAGTAGTGCTTCGTCTCCTCCGTTTAGATCATTAACATCGACGTACGCAATGGCAATCTATGAAAAATTCGTTCAAAACAAGCGCATACTGTGCTGAAATTGTTTATGACACCCTTTCAAATGTATATTCTGACTAGATTGTTCTTGAAAACCTCTGAATCATACGGGATTTGTTGTAATTGACGCTCTGCACCTTCGCGGAAGTGAACGCACGTCGCCATCTTTGTTGACATGTTGCCCTCCGTGAGCGAAATAGGGGAGAAAACGATAACAAGCGCTTTTGTGGGTCCAAATGTGTTTATTTTCTTCCAAAATGAATATTATTTCGAGAAATGATATAATCTGCCGTTTTAAGAACACCACAATATCTTTATCAACCACCAAAATTCTGAACCGACCAGGTCGGTTCAAGCAACCTGGCAACGATTCTTGAACCGACCAGGGCCCGTATTCACAACGGCGATTTATCGGCGATTTATTTTAACTCCGATTTATCTCTAAACTCAGACGATTCCAACTGCCTGTTCCGCTCTCCCTTGGATGGAAACCAGTATATATAACAAAGCGCAACCTAGGATCCTCTGACGAGCGTACCTTATCTAACCGATCAAGATAACGCGGGGCTAGGGGATAAATCGAGTGTTAAAAAGATAAATCGCCGTTGTGAATACGGGCCCTGATCGGTTCCTGGCACTCGGATGGTTAATCATTTTTTCTTTGTGGCTGCAGTGCATGGAGTCAAGGTTGTGCATCAGCCAATTCGACTGTTCACCTGAACACGATCATGAAAATACAAAAGTACTGATCAAGTATTTGTTGTATTCTTTTATTGTTGACAAAGCTATGTTTTAACATCATCAACCAAAATATCTTCAGCTTCAACTTTGGAGCAGCAGATTCCTGATGTGCCATCTTTATTAATTAAATGTAAACTGACGACAATCAGCAGAAAGCATGAAAAAAATCCAGTGTATGCTGCAAGTGCTAGAAGAACATGACAGAGAGCAAGGCAATGGCATTACTTACCTCATTCATGCACACTTTTTGCAGCACCAGTATGATATGTAACAAACCACCAGGACAGCGTGCCAGGCTCCAAACTGCACACCGACTGCCGCAGCAGCTTTCATCATCTATTCAACACTTCAGATTCACAAACACACCACATTAAAAATATAAGCCAATTCTGAAGAAATTAGTTGGGTAGATGAAGACGCCTCCTGATTCCAGATCTAAAAAATCCAACACTATTTCTGAACATTCAAGATTTGTGACAAAAGGTACAGTAAATCAATCCATGTGACCTTGAAACTTTTCACCTGGCTCTTGAATAAATGTTGGTGATAAACTAAGATCATATTTCAGTTTTACCAAATCATCCTCACACAAAATGGCCCACAATCCAAGTCTCTCACAATCACAGTGATGCACGCAGATACAAGTATCAGATACAGAATGCATGATCATTTCCCTTCACCTCAAAATCAAACTGGCAACAGCAATAATAAGGGCAAATTTCATTAAAAAGTACACACATAATAATTATTCTTGTTCTTCTACAAAAGTCCTATTCTAATCCCATGCAAACTCAAATGAAAACAGCATCATAAGCTGGTCAGGCAATGCAAGAGCAGATGCCAGGTGCTCGTACTCCCCAACATCTTCACAGCAACTTGATCCATAGAAGAACTGGGATTTGCCATGTAGTACAAGATTTTCTCATTATCTCCCAGGTCAAAATGATGGCTCCACAAGATTAAACTTGACCATAGCATCACCTTCCATCAGAGCAAAACTTGCCACTTCCACCCTGTGAGAAATTTCTGCAGCCACAGACCAAATCTGGTTAAGAGAAGCTTCCAGGATTCAAGCTGGGAACTGCTCTGGCGATCTGCTCAGCACCAGGTGGGGCTGCCTCAGCCAGCGCTCATCTGGGGAGACAACCACAGCAGTACAGGCAACATTCTGCCATCTGTAGCCTTCTAGGAAAGCACCCTGTGTACTTCATAGCAAACCTGACTGCCAGTAACAAATTCATTTAACCAACAGGTGCTTTGATGTCGACATAAATCTGATTTGCTGTGCATTACATTATTAGTGTATCATAATATTCACTAATATGTACTTATCAAATCCCTTTACTCAATATTGATAGGACGAAGGAAATGATGCTTCTCCAATTGAAAAGGATTTACATATGAAAAATGAAAACTGGAAATTTAGCCCTTCCCATAGTAACCCTTTCCATTGCAAAGTGCTATCAAAATACTCCAACAGTTTAAGCTATGGAAGTTGAGGCATTTCCCCACCTCCCACCCAGACCAGTCCCCCTGACATTGAGCCCCTGGCCGCAGGCAAGGTCAGGATGGATGAGGACTCCAATACTGCTGGATGTAGGCTCCACAACATGCAAGCGGGTGACCCCACCTGAGTAGCTGCCCAGCTGCAACTGCCACAGCCTGATCTTGGCCGGATGCCACACAGCTAACGTAACAGCTCAGCACAGGAGGGGAAAGAAAAAGCAACGTTACTACATAATCATGTTAAAGTAGGGAACATAGAAACATGAGCTTTTAATTAAAAATTCCAATGAACCATTTAAACAAATCAATCACATAATTGTCTATGAATCATACATGCAAGCAGGCACAAAGAAAAATGCCACCAGATTGGAGAAACAATAGGATGATGTTCACTGACCAATTGTTTAATCAGCATAAATGTTTCTGAATTTTATGTACTCATACTCACACAAACTGTACTATAGGTTGATGCCGACAGCATGCTGCAGAATGTCTTTTTGAATATCATGGCCGCATTGCTTACACTAGCATCTTGCAAGGACTTGCATGAAACATGATGCTAGTGCATTTCCTGCAACATCTCTTGCTCACAAGTAGATGCAAGCTTTGCTGAGGAAGCTTTGGAGGTATTTAACCTTGACAAGCCGGATGACCTAAAAATGGTGGAGACCATGCCAATCGGGTTGCTGTTCAGATAGGAGAGCCTGTAATGTGCCTCTCACCGTAAAAAAAAATGGCATGGTGTATATAGAAGAAAGAATTAGCTGTTTGAGTGTTCATTTGTATCTTTTGAGGAGTACACGTATAAGTCATTTCTAGACAAACAATCAACATTTTTTGGGTAGCAGACATAATCATCAATGCACTGCACATGTCCACTCTTTGAATCAGGTCCCTTGAATCGATCCAGAGTGAAGCACAAAATTTCCAACAAGTGAACATAGGTCGCTCTCTTTTCTGTAAAAAAAAATCCCATTTCATACAAGAGGACACCGTGATATATTCTATCAAGTAAAAACTGCTGTGTTGTCTGTATTGTCAATTACTTCATCCAACAGCAACTTCACCTACTTTCATGCCAGCACACAGCTGGACTTTCACCATGTCGATTAATGATGGACTGTTGCCTAGTGGCCCACCCTGCCTCGCCTCGGCTGGCTTGCTAGAAATATTTGCCAACTAGATAGGCTAAGCAATGCACCCCAATTCACATCTGATCAGGTTTAAAAAAAGAAGGAAACAAGTATTGGTTATGGTAATATGGCTGTAAATATAGGGTCAGAAGGTTAGCCTAAACTCATTTCTTTTTTCCTTTTACTTTAAGAAGAGACCAGACCAGAATGAACATAAACTAAACTTTCTTTCACTGAATAACATGTCTCTTAAAACTTATGCAGAGAATACCCCGAGTGCTCACTGAGCAGGGAAGATGGAACAGCATGCAGTTGGTTGTTTGCCTTTTTGGGGGGTTGATTAAAAAAAGTTTAGGGTCAGCAGAAAAATAGAATTGGTCAGGATACCATAACCACAACTTTTTTTTGGCTCGAGTCAAAATCAAATTTATGGTTGATATGAAGCCACAGAGGTTCTCTGCTCGTGTGAATCAGTCACTAGTGATGAGGGAGCAGAGCAAACTCAATGAAACTAATACAGAGCGATGATGGCTTAGTAACCTGGCAGTGCTGCATCAGGAAAAAACCAGGTCACCTCCCCAATACCATCAGGATATCTGCTCTCCATGTGATAGCCATTACTCGTGTCCACCATTCTCATGCGTTGGCTCAACTTCCTCTGCTTGCGAAGGAGACTTGCTCTTGGAACGAGAGCGACTCTTCTCCCTCTCAGGACTCTTGGAATGGCTCCTGCTCTTGCTGGGGCTTCTGTTCTTGCTGGGGCTTCTGCTCCTACTGTGGCTTTTGCTCCGACTTCTGCTCCGACTCCTGGACCTGGACGGGGACCTGCTTCGTGAGTGAGAGCGGCTGCGAGAGCGGCTGGCAGACCTTGAGCGGCTCCTGGACCTGGATTGCTTCTTATGGCGGCGTGACCGCGAACGACTCCTGCTCCTGGATCTGCAGAAGTATAAACACCAAGTGCTAAAATTAGTACTTTTCCAACCTGAATAATTGAAGAAAATTTAAACAATCAATTCAAATGCATTGCAAAATTTCTTTTTCATTATTAGGAACCCTTTAAAGTTTATGGCATTAGTGTGACTTAAATGAATTTCCTCAAGTGTTTCCATGCCATGAATCAGCAAGTTCAACAAGTGAACATCTGGGATTAAACATGGAGTTTGTATTCCTCCTTTTGATTGTGGGTCATTCACAGCATTGAGCTCATGCCCTTTGCCCAGGAGGATGAGAAAAATTGCACAACTAAGACTAAGTAACTTAGAGGGCACCATGCAAATAGTACTTGCAGATCCTGCTTAATTCTCTGCCTCACCATGCTTGGCTTCAATTTCAAGGCCTACAAGAAAAACAATGATAGCATGTTTACATGAGATGCAACATCATCATTATTCTGGGAGAGAATAATGTTTTGTCATAAATGCCAATACAGTATTGGGCATGAAATTTAGAACAAATCACAACGGATACGGCAGTACTGGAAAGCTGTGACGAGGACGTTTTCATGAAAGATGAGCGAGAATACAGTTCGTTTGATTTTGAAGAAGATGTATTTGAAGGAGTGTTTCCACTTGCATTCTTTAGGGACATGGACACTGATGGGCAAATTTAGGATAGTTATGCAGTGTAATTCAATGCAAATACAACTCATCTGTTCACAACGTTCATTCGTAGTGTCTACGTACGATCATTCAAGGTTGACGTAGCCGACAACGTTCCTTCCAACATCGGTCATTTGTGGGGTAACATTTTACATCTCTTTCAATCACGAGGTTCCGAAAGGGAAAACATCTCATGAATGCACCATAATGGCACGATGTGATTGTGAGGTAAATCAACTAGAAGTTCCGCCATGATGATGATGTGATGGTAGAGTACTAGAGCGAGGGAGAACTACTAGCAATACTAATACAGTAAATGAGTAATTGTGACAACCAGTCTTCAACTCAAAATCAAACACTCTGAAATAACAGCGATCGAATACTTTTAGTAAATGCATTAACGTCATATAGGCCTATGCTACACTATAGACGAACGGTTCTACTAATTTCTGGGCAACTACCAAAATGGAAAATAGGTCAGTTTTCCAGAACTTGCCTTCCATGGCGTCGGGGTGGCGGCCCTCGTCGGTAAGATTCGTCTGGCCGTCCATAACGAGCCATTTGAACTCTAACTTCACGGCCATCCACTACAGCACCATCCATAGATTCCATGGCATCATCCGCATCACGTTTGTCATAAAAGCGGACAAACGCAAAGCCACGAGATTCGCGGCTGAATCGATCCCGTGGAATGTATACGTCTCCAACATCTCCATATCTTTCGAAAGTTCGTTTCAAATCTTCTGGCGTAGTCCTGTAAGTCAAATTATCAACTTTCAAAGATACCATGCCATGAATATCGGGAGGCCCCCTGCCATAACTCATTTTGGACTCAATGATCAAAATTTATGGCACGTGTTTTCCTCGCATCCAAAATGGCACCAAGAAAGGTGCGTGCTTTGGTGCGTGCGGTATGAACAATCACGAGGTCTATTTACTTACTCCACAATTATATGATTCTACTATAACTAAAATTCTGAATTTGTTTTTCTGTGGCTGCTACATATATGTAAAATTTTAAAACAATAAGAAAAAAATTAAGGTCGTGTTGCTGTCATGTGACAATCGATATTGTTCAAAATGGCTGAACCGAGCGCCTGCGATGTACGCCTCTTCAATGTTATCCTCCTTGGCATCGCCTTTATGCTGCTGTTTACAGCTTTTCAGACATGCTCTATGGTTGAGGTGAGTAAAAATTTCTATTCATGTAGCCTTTAGATTTCTTTTAGTTTGTAAAATGACATGCTGCCTGGATTGTTCATGTTGTCTGCGAGCAACCAGACCCAGTGACTGTCAGTCATGGGACTAGGAGAGGCCGACAGATTCAGATTGATTATTTTCGTTCAACCTTGCTGAACAATCACACGCACTTCTCTCATCTTAGTCAACCCAAAGGAAACGCCTCGAATAAACCCAAACCATACAGGTTTATTCATGGTGTTTTAAACCACACCCTCATTATTTCTAACTGTATACACTTACTGACTTAGTACTAATAGTAGGTACGTGAGAAAGTTGGAGAGAGAGCCACGCGCCGCGGTCGCGAAAAGCTGTGACTGCGTTTTCGTCACGCGCTCAGTTCCTACCCAAGCGTTTTCGCGCTACACACCTCTATTTTTAGTCTCACGCGAATACGGTGTTTTTAGTGACGTAGTTAACATTTTTCCCAGCATGCCAGTGTAAATTTTAACCGTATCCGTTTTGTGAATGCTGAGAGACAAGTGCGCGAAGATTTTGCTCATCAAAACCCCCCCTAGTTCATCTCGAACGTGAGTATCATTTTTATTCGGGTTGTTATCTTCACATAGAACAATCATTTTGCTACAAGTGTATGTAATTTGAAAGAAATATAATGTCTAGGAGAAAAATGAGTCGTCCTGAAAAAAGGTAGGTATGTTAGAAAGTTGGTGAGAGAGCCACGCGCCGCGGTCGCGATAAGCTCATCAAAACCCCCCCTAGTTCATCTCGAACATGAGTATCGTTTCTATTCGGGTTTTGATGACACATAGAACAATCATTTTGCTACAAGTGTATGTAATTTGAAAGAAATATATGGGCTAGGTGAAAAATTAGTCGTCCTGAAAGAACAAAAAGGTCGCCTGCCAGTGTAATTTTTAACCGTATCCGTTTTGTGAATGCTGAGAGACAAGTGCGCGAAGATTTTGCTCATCAAAACCCCCCCTAGTTCATCTCGAACATGAGTATCGTTTCTATTCGGGTTTTGATAACACATAGAACAATCATTTTGCTACAAGTGTATGTAATTTGAAAGAAATATATGGGCTAGGAGAAAAATTAGTCGTCCTGAAAGAAAAAAAAGGTCGCCGATTTTCCTTTGACTGCGGCTTCACTAGGCAGATTCCAAGGTCTAAAATATTCCTCTATTGAGTATTACTTTTGTTATTAATGCATGGTATGGTGTATTTAGGGTTGTTGCTTTATGTCATGATACATGGATACTAATCATTCTTGCAATTTGCTGTACGCCTGATGCTGAGTTAGCCACAACTTCGGAGGATGAGGTAAAACATCTGAATAGTTGTGTAAACGGTAGTAATTAATTGACTGATTAATTAATTAATCAATTTCATATCTGCCTGTTATTATGTTTTATCTGTTTAATCAATAGTTCAGGTCATAAGCATTCCAAAGATATCATTGGTGTTCTTATATCTTTGTAAAATAAAAAGTTATGAACGTTTTAGAGCTAGTTTGAGTATGAACGGCGGTAATTAATTGACATTTTAATTAATTAGTAAAATTCAGATCTGTCTGTCAATTTTTAAAAATCTTTTTAATCAATAGTTCCAGTCATAAGCAATCCAGAGATGTCATTGGTTTTCTTATAGCTTTAAAAATGAGAAAGTTATGCAGGATTTTAAGGTTCAGTGCATGCAATTTGATCACAAGTTTTCTGTTGTTTTTATAGTAAAAAAAAGGGCCGAAATTTATTCAATTAAAAAATCATAACTTTTGAACAAATAAACTTACAGATCTCATATTTATACCACTGGAATTGTCTTTTTATTCTCTTTCCAATGATCTACTTTTAATTAATATCATTTATGTTTCATTTTTTTTCTAACATACCTACTAATAGTTAGTAGACAGTTGATATATCATGCCTCAGGGTATTTTTCAAAGAAGTCCTTGGGATACAGGTGTGGATGCTTTGAGCATACCGGGCAGATGAAATGTGTCCATTTTCTGTCAGTTGGTGTGGAGCAGCAGACAGTGTTGGTCTTGTTGGACATATGAGGTGTCTGTGGTCATGATGGGGCTCCATGGCGCTGGCAGTAGGTGGACATGTGTGTTTTAATTTCATCTCTTATGGAAGATTGACAGCAGCTCCCCCTGTGAATTGTCTCAGGAGGCGTTGCTTGAATTTCATCATCATGAGTGGTTATCTCATAGACAATGAAGTAGATGGACACAGAGACATTGGAGTTTACCTCTTCCTTTTTCTTTGCTAGAACATTAACCCTTACCCTGGCATTATAATTGGAACTCTTTGGTCTGTCAGTGCTACAAAAAAGCTACTAATCAAAGAAGAAACACCTACCCTTTTCTTTTGTACATTTCCTTCCAACTGTTCAACAAATATAGCAAAACTTTTAACAGATCTATGTATTCACAACTGAATGAAAGAGGGGTTTGATGCGTGGTGTGGGACCTAGGCGCAGGGTGGGGCTATAGAGAGGCGTTTGGACTTCTCTCTACCCCATAGCAGGACCGACCCCTGGGTTCCTTTGATGTGGCCAGCTGGGCATGCAGGCAGGAAGTGTAGAGGCTGTGTGCCTCTCTCCCTCCACTCCTCCAAGTGGTCAGCAGACAAGCTAGGCTTGGCATCAGTTTGCCTTGTCTTTATTCATGGTAACAAGGCAATTCAGGGCAAAACAGGCATAATAATCGTCCACTGGGCTGCCCTTCCCGTGACCTCTGGCTCTGCCGTGCCTCGTCTATCTCTCTGCCCCTCTATCTCTGTCCTAGATGTGGCTTGCACTGCTTTTGTCTCCTCTCCTGTTAGCCACTGGCTTTAAATAGCCACTACTCGGACCTGAGCGAAGGCAAACAAAATTCCTAAGTCAGAGGCTGCACCTGGGGTTCCCAGTGGACACGAAATTGTGTTAATCTGACAGCTTCTAACAACTATTTGAAGCTTAAATCAACAATCCCATATGGCAAACTCCACTCCGTTGGAAAGTGCGTTAATCAAAGCACACTCTGCACCTATGAATGAATTCCAAAAGTGATTCGTATACAAATGGGTGGCAATTGAAGTATTTATGGCGCCAATTAAACCAGATATCACCTGGAAAAAAAGAAAAACGAAAAAAATGACCGGAGTCTGACCAATTGTATTCTCTCGTGAGAGAGGTGGGCCCTGAAGAGGGCCGTTACTAGAGCAGTCGTAGGCTTCTAGAGCAGTCGTAGGCGAGCCTTCGGAGGGGATCCTCCTTCTTCAGGCCAAGTGGTACAGGGAGCCTGACATGCTCGTGAGCGTGCTGAGGGGCGGGTTGCACGACCTCCACCAACGTCCGGTTATGGAGCAGAGACTCATCATCAGGTTTGGCACGCAGCACACCGGGCTCAACAGAGACGCGGGCTTCATGGCTCACTACCGTTGAGCCCTCCCTGTTCTGTGGCACGGGTTCCCCGTGTTCTCTGCGGTGTGAACGGTCCTTCTACGGGGGTGAGCACATGTCCTCTCCTGCTTTTCTCGGGGGACTTGCGTTGCACGAGCCTCCGCCAGTCCCCTATTTAAACCCTACGCCTGCCAGTCCTGTACCACTTGGCCTGAAGAAGGAGGATCCCCTCCGAAGGCTCGCCTACGACTGCTCTAGAAGCCTACGACTGCTCTAGTAACGGCCCTCTTCAGGGCCCACCTCTCTCACGAGAGAATACAGTTGGTCAGACTCCGGTCATTTTTTTCGTTTTTCTTTTTTTCCAGGTGAACTTTGTATAGTCTGACACCGGCTCCTTACCTCTACGCTAAACCAGATATGTATTCCTCGTTTTCCATTAATATTATTGTTTACAACTCATGGAGTGCGGGTTGCCATATATGGGATGGTTGATAAGGATAAACACTACGTTTCTATTCAATACTACAAACAATACATGATACATTATATGAATAAACTCTAAAATTCGATGTGCTCTCAAGCACGCAAAGACTGACTGGTCAGATTGGATGCCAGCTGGCGCTTAACCACGTGTGAGCTGTGTGAACCTCATGCATCTCTACAGCAGCCACAGAGTGAGGGAAACACGCCTCCTCACGTATCTCTGCAGTTACCAGGTATGGACATAGAGGTAGGAGACAGAATGTTGAATTACAGTGGTCTGGACAAGTTTCTACATCATATTCTCACCCTCTTACATGAACAATGACAAATCCATATCATTGTTTGAGGAAAATGTCAATGCTGAATTTTGGGGGTAATTTTTGAAAAGCATATTTCATGACTCCACCCCCCACCCCCCATCCCCATCCCCCATCCCCCACCCCCCATCCCCCACCCCCCATCCCCCACCCCCATCCCCCATCCCCCATCCCCATCCCCCATCCCCACCCCCACCCCCTCATGGCATTTCCCTCAACCAGCAGGCTTGGCCTAGTCTAAACCTCACAGCCACAGAGTATGCTGTGATTAGCAGGCTTGCCAAGTCTTGAGCTCGCAGCATATGCAGGGACTGCCAGGCTAAAAGGAAAAGGATCACCACAGTTTTTTAGGAGGCAGTGACTCTTTTGTATCAGACTTGGAACTTGAGGATCAAGGAGTGGAGATAGACACATATTCTTTATCACTGCTGCCTGTCTCACTGTCACTGTCTCTCATACATATTTCAATGGCTACTCAAGCTATCTCTGCTGTATAGTGAGTAGGATGTGTTCATTTTGAAGTCCCATGATATGGTGTTGACATCTTGAAAATTCCTATGGTGTAACAACATGAAAACCATGCTCAAAACAAATGCTCAAGACAATTGATGCTCATGTTCTGTCCCTAACAGATACATGTGAGGAATTCTTCTGTGCTGGAAAACCACTATTAGCACCTTTACTATACTATAGTTGGAACAGATTAAAACTAAAACACTTCGTGGCAGACTGGCAGCTGGAAAGAGTTAATGATGTCAAATCCCCACATTACTTGAAAGTCCTTCAGTATTTTGTGTAATTACGGATTTGCTTTGCATTCTGGTGCATTTCTCATTTCCAACTGCGTGCCTCAAAGTTGGCAATGCTGTTAGTTGAAAGCTATTACCATCGCACCAGCTTAGCAACCTCTTTTCATCACAGCTGACAGTGGATAAAATCCCTTCTATCCATCACTACTACCCTCCCACCCATCCTCAAAGGTGGACACAACAGACATACAAGCACATACATGTCCTAATGCATGCATGCTTGCACACACATGCATGCACATGCACACACATATTACATAATCACACACATATGCACACATACACATATATGCACACACACATATGCACATACGCACACGCGCATACACACATACACGCACACACACACACACTCATGCGCACGTGCATACACACACACACACACACACACACACACACACAGAGTGTGGTGGGTCATCAGTTTTTGACAGACATCAGTGATTCCCAAGCAAAATGTATTCTCTATAGGTAGCCTTCATCTTGTATTCTTTCATTGGTAAAAAAAGACATTACATTCAGCACTAACTCACACAAATACATGCACACATGCTAACTGCTAGACAGAAGAAACAGTGTCCTGGCATTCATGATTCAGTAACTTGGTGCACATCGAACTGCTTGAAAGTGTCTCACTTGTAAGGAAATGGAGATACCAATGTCCTCCAAGGATCAGATTTTCTCTT
>JAWQFJ010032939.1:0-47500 GCA_034096865.1 Theodoxus fluviatilis
GAAATGCATCCATAGTAATCAAGAGCAGCCTTGCAGAAGGAACAGAAGCTGGAGGTTGCAGCCTGTTCCCACCAGTAGGTATCTGGGGTCATAAGGTCAGCAGTGGGTCTTTTCAGGGATGTGCAGATCACCTGATTGCCATTCAGTTATACCTCAGCGGGGCCCCATCCAACCACTGGCCTCCCAGACTGCCAGTAGCACCAAAGAAGCCTATTTGGACCTCCAGTGGATACTTGCTGTTGGATTTGTAAGCAGTAACATCTATGCTGTATATTGCTTTGTCGCATGTCTTGTCAAGGAATTATTATGATCAACAGTCACACATTTAGTGAGCCAATCTAAGCAGGAAACTAGTCTACTTCCTCCCCTTATCTCGATCCTTGCCTTTTGCCACATTTCTTCCCTCTCTTTACTTCTCTGTCCTCCCTTCCTTTTTGACTCACATGCGAAGCAAAAGTGAGTCTATGTACTGAGCCGTGTCGTCCGTCCGTCCGGGCGTCCGTCCGTCCGTCCATCCGGGCGTCCGGGCGTAAAAAACTTAAACGTTGGATTTTTCTCGGAGACTATTAAGTCTATCAACACCAAATGTGGCATGATGGTGTATGATGACAAGGCCTCAAAAAACATACATAGTGACTTGACCTTGCTTCAAGGTCAAGGTCACAGGAGCCATACATGTGGTCTCAAAAACAGTCATTTTTCACATTTTCCCAATTTTCTCCCACGTTATTGAGAATGGCGACCTTAGCTACAAGTGGTATATAGGTCAAAGCAAGCCCTATCTTTTGATACCAGTTTGGTTGACCTTGCTTCAAGGTCAAGGTCACAGGAGCTCTTCAAAGTTGGATTGTATACATATTTTGAAGTGACCTTGACCCTGAACTATGGAAGATAACTGTTTCAAACTTAATAATTATATGGGACACATGTTATACTTTCATCATGAGACACATTTGTTCACATATCATCAAGGTCAAGGTCACTTTGACCCTTATGAAATGTGACCAAAATGGGGTAGTGAACCACTAAAAGTGACTATATCTCATGGTAGAAAGTGCCAATAAGCACCATTGTGCTTCCTATGTCTTGAAATAACAGCTTTGTGTTGCATGACCTTGGATGACCTTGACCTTGGGTCAAGGTCACATGTATTTTGGTAGGAAAAATGTGTAAAGCATTTCTTTGTGTATGATGTCATTGGTAGGTTTAGTTGTTTGACCTTGACCTTGAAGGTCACGTGAAGGTCAATATCATGTAAATGTCAAGGCCATATAAAGGTCAAGGTCATATAAAGATCAAGGTCATATAAAGGTCAAGGTCAAGCATGTGAGTCGTATGGGCTTTGCCCTTCTTGTTTTCTTCCTTTTGTCTGCGTTCCTCTTCCTTCTCTCTCTCTGTCATTGCCTACCATTCTCCTCTCTGTCCATCCTTCCGCCCTTCTCTGTGAAAAAATATTCAGTTAGTGCTGCAAATCACTTTCCTTTTTTTTCTTCTTTTTTCTTCCACGTCTCACCATAAACAGCGTGGAGAGGAGTTCCCAGAGCCAGTCAGGCAGCATGCCTGTCTTGTTGTCCAGTAGAGAAGCTGCCCCTCCAGCACCAGTCATTCCAGGCACTCCCCTCCCAACCTCCAGGTAGGAGAAAGCATCCCCTGCTGACCCCATTCCCCATGCAGTGCCTTTGTTATGTCTCATTGTCCCTAGAAAGAAAATCCACCCCAGTGTCTGAATCAAGAACTTGTAATGCCTCATCACCCGGCACACCACTCTATTTTATTTCTAGTATTAATAGAAGTATTTCAATAATGATTGAATTTTTACAGTTGCTGTTCTCGTCATGGTTGTTGTCATCATTGTTATCATAATCTGTTATAGTTTATACTTTACCCCCCCATCGTCATCATGATTGTCATCCATAGTGAATTTTCCCCCATCCCTAAATAACCCTATTGGTTTCTCCCTCACCATCAACTCTGCACACATTGTGTAAGTTTTTTTCTCCTGCAATAATTTGACTGAGACCATTTTATTTTTACAGCATCCCTGCACCTGCGCCTGCTCCTGCTTCTACTCCTACTCCTCCTCTTGGTCCTGTATCTGCCTCTTCTTCTGCTGCTGCTCCTGCTCCTACTCCTGCTTCTGCCTATACACCTGCTCCTACTCCTGCTTCTACTCCTACTCCTCCTCTTGGTGCTGTACCTGCCTCTTCTTCTGCTGCTGCTCCTACTCCTGCTTCTGCCTATACACCTGCTACTACTCCTGCTTTTGCCTATACACCTGCTACTACTCCTGCATATACACCTGCTCCTACTCCTGCCTATACACCTGCTCGTGTTTCTGCATTACCCACTCTCTACCCTATGCCTGCTGCTGTTGCCCCTGCTGTTGCTCCTACTCCTGCTGCTGCTCCTACTCCTGCTGCTGCTCCTGCTCCTGCTGCTCCTGCTCCTGCTGCTCCTCCTGTTTTTGCTCCTGCTCCTGCATTTGCTCCTCCTGCTGCTCCTGCATTTGCTCCTGTTCCTGCTGTGGTTCCTGTCCCTGCTGCTCCTGCTCCTGCTCCTGCCAATGCTGCTGTGAAACCAGTGGCAGTGCTTCCAGCAGTGGTAAGTTTCTATTCTTGTGTTCTGTGATGTCTGTGGTGGCTTTTCCGAAGGCACTGCATGCAGTGTTTCACATCAGGCACAGTTGTGTAGCCCTGACAAACTGACCTGGAAAATTACTCAGGAAATTTATGCTATTTTGTTGCTTAAGTTTCTATGTACTGCAATTTGATGCTGAAATTTCAATACCATGACACTATTTATCAATCATTTGAATACAATCTCAGGCTGTGATATGAAAGGATGCAATCACAAAGATAACATTTCAACAGGAAACAATGCCTGGTGTGCATGCAAAGATATGCTCATTCGACATGGTTTTCATGTGTGAAGTAGGAACTTTTTGAAGCCCTGTGAGGACGTATTTCTCTGTGGAGGGTCCCAAAACCCTCCACAAAATGAGTTGTGTGAAACGCTGCACCGCGTCGTTGAATTGGCGCATTGCGTGGATTCGTATGTTGGTCATTGATAGTTCTAAATCATGATGCCCACTTTGCATGTTGATGTGTCTTTCACATCCAAGGTAATCACCAGAAAAGGTATTCATGATAGGGAAAAAGTTGTAATGATGTTGGTTTTTCTCTTATACCAACAGCTGTTATGCTTCCATTATTCAGTCTAATTACACATGCAGCAGTTAGTATGCAGTTTTCATGCAAAAATGACAAATGATAGTACAAAAACCAAAAAATAGTAGTTGTGGTTACAGAAACCCACCCCCTACCCTTTTTTTGTCTTGCTGAACCTAAACTTTCCTTCAATGGTGCAAAAAAAAAAAGAGAAGAAAAAGAAAGAAATTGATGGTAATCAATGAATTGTGTGCTGTGTCATCCTCCCTGCCCAATGAGAACTCAGGGAATCCACTATTTAAGTTGGAAAAAAAACTTGTTTTTAAAATAGCAAAAGAGTCGTTCGCGGCGCGTAGGCTCAATTGAGCCTACCACATTAGCATATTTTTGCCCCCTTACAACAAGGATAATATGGTTTAGGGAACTAGTCTAGTCTTCAATTAGTCTCTGTACTATAGTTTGCCAGCTTTAGATCCACACACAGATCTTTCTCGGCCAGACCATAACCTTTATCAGCGATGCACTAGGAGGCACGAAGTAAACAGCGATGGCGGTGGAGCGTGGATCGCAGCACGAGGTGGGTGAGCCAGTGGAAATTGCTATTGAGGAGGGTTCTAATGCTGAAGAGGATGCTTTGTATGAGATAGGAACTGATGTAGATGATCCCTTTCATGATGATGATGATAGTGGTGATTTTCCTCTCGCTAATGATGAGGCATCAGAGAGCGAGGATGAGAGCGAAGCTGTCATGCTGGCTGAAACTAGGTCCACCTCGCCATCATCGGTACTAGTTCATTGTAGCAGACCTGTTTACTCTCCCGATTTTAGCGGGAGACTCCCGATTTCAGACCCTATTTCCCGACCTCCCGCTAGCTTCGTAAATCTCCCGATATTTTTTTCACCGATCTCCCGAAAATGAAATTGAAAGGTTTATTTCGTTTCCGAAGCGTTTACATGACGATCCGAACTTTCTACCACGCCACTGAAGGTCGTTCCGCCGATCTGCAGTACAATTTTTTTTATTGGTTGAGTCAGGGACTTCGTCCAATCGAGAGCCAGTTTACAACCTGGAATAGCCGATATTTTGCTTGACCGATCCGAACGATAGCGTCGATTGAAAAGTCAATGAGAAAGAATCGCTGAACCGATTCTGAATCCGACAGTGAGTGTGACACAGAGGATGAGAAAAGAAAGTCCACTGATGTCAGAAGTAGAGAGTAAAGTACAACGCAAAGTGGAAGGCTGAGTGAAAATCTGAATTCCCGGCATTTCGCCCATCGTCTAAATCGCAATCACACGGGTTTTGCACGTTCTGCAAAAAAGACATCAACGTGAGCCACGGAGGCAAGAATGAGAGAGAGAGAGAGAGAGAGAGAGAGAGAACTTGTGCGCGCGCGAGAGAGAGAACTTGCACGCGCGCGCGAGAGAGAGCGCGCGAGCGCCCTGCGCGCGCGAGAGCGCGAGAGAAAGAGCGCTCGCGTGCGAGAAAGAGAGAGAGAGAGAGAGAACTTGTGCGCGCGCGAGAAAGAGAACTTGCGCGCGCGAGAGAGAGAGAGAGCGCGAGAGCCCTGCGCGCGCGAGAGAAAGCGAGAGAAAGAGAGCGCGCGCGTGCGAGAGAGAGAGAGAGAGAGAGAGAGAGAGAGAAAGAGAGGCAGCGCGCGCGCGAGAGAGAATTTGACTTTTCGCCTCCCTGATCAGAGAGGGGACTTATCGGCGTTTCAGCTGATTTCTGAGTTTTTTTATTCCACTTTCAGCTGATTTTTATTCAATTGTTATGCAGTTTGTGACCTGGGATGGTACACGTATCTAAAAATAAAAATCTCCCGCTTTTTATTGAAATCTCCCAATTTTTGAGTCGCCATCTCCCTATTGTGCACAGCTTAAGGTAAACAGGTCTGTTGTAGGCTAATATTGATTGTAAATCAGGACTAGTAAACACAATCATCACAAAATTTCTCCAGTGTTTTTGTGACATTTTTTGAAGTTCACTTTTTTTATAGAGCTCTAGACCAAGAAACAAGCAGTGGGCACTCTGAGAAAGAGAGCTGGGTGAAAGAACTATTTTTGACTCACATGCGAAGCAAAAGTGAGTCTATGTACTGAGCCATGTCGTCCATCCGTCCGTCCGGGCGTCCGTCCGGGCGTCCGTCCGGGCGTCCGGGCGTAAAAAACTTAAACGTTGGATTTTTCTCGGAGACTATTGAGTCTATCAACACCAAATGTGGCATGATGGTGTATGATGACAAGGCCTCAAAAAACATACATAGTGACTTGACCTTGCTTCAAGGTCAAGGTCACAGGAGCCATAAATGTGGTCTCAAAAACAGTCATTTTTCACATTTTCCCAATTTTCTCCCACGTTATTGAGAATGGCGACCTTAGCTACAAGTGGTATATAGGTCAAAGCAAGCCCTATCTTTTGATACCAGTTTGGTTGACCTTGCTTCAAGGTCAAGGTCACAGGAGCTCTTCAAAGTTGGATTGTATACATATTTTGAAGTGACCTTGGCCCTGAACTATGGCAGATAACTGTTTCAAACTTAATAATTATGTGGGGCACATGTTATACTTTCATCACGAGACACATTTGGTCACATATCATCAAGGTCAAGGTCACTTTGACCCTTATGAAATGTGACCAAAATGTGGTAGTGAACCACTAAAAGTGACCATATCTCATGGTAGAAAGTGCCAATAAGCACCATTGTGCTTCCTATGTCTTGAATTAAGAGCTTTGTGTTGCATGACCTTGGATGACCTTGACCTTGGGTCAAGGTCACGTATTTTTGTCAGGAAAAAATGTGTAAATCATTTCTTAGTGTATGATGTCATTGGTAGGCTTAGTTGTTTGACCTTGACCTTGAAGGTCACTGAATGTCAAGGTCAAGGTCAAGCATGTGAGTTGTATGGGCTTTGCCCTTCTTGTTTCAAAATAGTGGCTCTACTTACTGTCATGGCAAGTGTAGTGTTTTCTTAGCTTGACAAAGTGCAGCATTTGGCTAGTTTTGGCAAAGAAAGATCTTTCTAGCCATACCAAGTTTAGCATTGTAGCTACAGTATTTATTTTATTACAATTTTTCAAACTTGGTCCATTTTCCTGCGATTGCAGGGGACAGATGCACTACAAATTCTGCGCCTTGAATGAGTTAAAGTTCAGGTTAACCTACCAACCCTTTTTTCTTTTTCTTTTTTTGGCCATGTTACCGAAACCACACTTTTTTTTCTTTGGCCTAAGCATCGATTTTTCTGGACATATGTCAGCTTAAACAATTAAATTTGTCATGTTTGCAATAATATTAACTTATGTATGATTTGCATTCTAACACACCCAATGTTACAGGACAACCTCAACACAGTGGTAGTGAATGGGAAGCTGTATTCAGTACTGAAACTCTCTGGCAAAGGAGGATCAGCCAAGGTGAGTGACCTTGTAGTGAATGGGAAGCTGTATTCAGTACTGAAACTCTCTGGCAAAGGAGGATCAGCCAAGGTGAGTGACCTTGTAGTGAATGGGAAGCTGTATTCAGTACTGAAACTCTCTGGCAAAGGAGGATCAGCCAAGGTGAGTGACCTTGTAGTGAATGGGAAGCTGTATTCAGTACTGAAACTCTCTGGCAAAGGAGGATCAGCCAAGGTGAGTAATCTCATACAGAAATGACAAATGTAGCAACTCATGAATGTTGATTTTAGGACTGAATACCCTTCAAGGCATTTAGGATGATGAGGGCCATCAAATTTGGCAGTTGATGTAAGGGGTATTCACTACTTTATTTCACGGAGTAAAATCACGATGCTGCAGAATAAATGGCTAGAAATTGTGTGGGTTTTATAAATCCTCTGAGGAGGTAACAGAACAAATAGAAGCTCTGTTCATATCAAAATATAACATGAGGTCAGTGGAGATCTGATTTTAAGGCATCTAGTATGTTAAACAATGAATGATAGCTAGTCTGCTTGCTAAAGAGATAATTATTTAGATCTTGGCTGATTTAGATGAAAAGAGCTAGCAACATTTTACCTGGGATTTATCCTCAGAGTGGGTGAAGACAGATGATGAGGAAAAATAAACATGCAGTGTAAATTTGTAGTCTTTATCTTGCTTTAGATAAGAGCCACCTGGAAATTACTGATACAGCGCCAAATATCTGCCATTGGACAGCCAGCAAAGGCAAAAGACAAACAGAATCTGAAAGATTGGAGCATGTACAGCCCAATTTAGCTATGTTTTTAAACTGGCAACAAAGAATTTGTTATGGACTGTAGAGGCTCTTCATTTAGAGCACTGTGACAGTAATAGAGAGGTCACGGGGTGCATCCTAGTCTGACTGTGAAGTACGACACTTTTCCTGTCCACTGAGGCTATCATTCTACATAGGGAACTTGCCTCCCATTGGGTCTGTGAGGGAAAATTTATTTACGGCATTCAACACTGTTCTGAAAAATTTTAGTGTGTACTGCCTGTATTAGCCATGTTTATAAACTGGCAATACAGACGGAATTTGTAATGGACTGTATATCTATAAGCTCTTCAGTAAGGCCATAGTGACAGTAACAGGGAGGTCACTGGTTGGTCCTAGTCTGAGGCACGACACTTTTCCTGTCCACCTCTAGAGCTATGGTTCTGCATAGGGAACTTGCCTCCCATTGGGGCTGTGAGGGAAAGTTTATTTGCGGCATTCAACACTGTTCATAAAATGCTAGACACTTTTTAATACACACCCAGAACTGAAATTTCATTGCCAAACTTGCTGTACCTTGAGTGTAATTAGCACATTGAAATAGTTGTCATTGCTCCTCTCTTCCCTGTGGTGCAGGTGCACAAGGTGCTGGGACCAGACCGAAACATCTACGCACTCAAGAGTGTGGACCTGGATGATGCTCCACCCCAGGTTGCCGAGGGCTACAAGAATGAGATCCAGTTGCTGAAACAGCTGCAGTACTGCCCCAGTGTCATCAAGCTCTATGACTAGTGAGTAGCCAGGGTGCGGGTGTGTGTGTGTTGGTGTGTGAGGTGAGAGAGAGAGAGAGAGAGAGAGAGAGAGAGAGAGAGAGAGAGAGAGAGAGAGAGAGAGAGAGAGAGAGAGAGAGAGAGGTTGGGGGTGGAGGGTTGTATTGAAAATGGTGAATGTTCATGAGTTGGAATGATAGCAGAAACTAGGATGGCAGTGACAGCTACAAGATGGACAGTGGTGGGTATCACTTTGGACTGGGGTTACAGGGTGAGAAACTAAAGCCAAAAGAAAGCATAGTTGTGGCTTTTATAAAAATGGCAACAACAAAAAAGGGTGGTGGTGGCTGGGTTTGTGAGTAGGACAGCCTTAATATATATACACATATTAAATAGAAAAGGCCAGATTGAACGTAGATCACAATTTTTCTTTCGCTGAAAACACTTTTCGTAAAACTTACGTAGTGGATTCCCTGAGTACTTGTAGGGCAGGGAAGATAGGACAGCACACAGTTTGTTGATTACTATTATTATCTTCCTTTTTTTCTTTTCTTTCTTTGTCTTTTTTTCATTATTAAAAAGAAGTTTAAGATTGCAGAAATTAAGAAGGTCGGTCGGGTCACCCTAACAACAACATTTTTTGTTGGGGTGAGATAGATTAATGTGCTTTTCTGTCTTTGTAAGTGTAGCAGAGCGTTAGTATTTGTGTCCATCAGGGAGTGGGTGGGGATGTTGGGAGTGGGTTCATGAGTTGAGTTGTAAAAACATGACTGAAGTAAGGGAAATGTTAGTATTTGTGTCCATCAGGGAGTGGGTGGGGATGTTGGGAGTGGGTTCATGAGTTGAGTTGTAAAAACATGAATGAAGTAAGGGAAATGTTAGTATTTGTGTCCATCAGGGAGTGGGTGGGGATGTTGGGAGTGGGTTCATGAGTTGAGTTGTAAAAACATGAATGAAGTAAGGGAAATGTTAGTATTTGTGTCCATCAGGGAGTGGGTGGGGATGTTGGGAGTGGGTTCATGAGTTGAGTTGTAAAAACATGAATGAAGTAAGGGAAATGTTAGTATTTGTGTCCATCAGGGAGTGGGTGGGGATGTTGGGAGTGGGTTCATGAGTTTAGTTGTAAAAACATGACTGAAGTAAGGGAAATGTTAGTATTTGTGTCCATCAGGGAGTGGGTGGGGATGTTGGGAGTGGGTTCATGAGTTGAGTTGTAAAAACATGACTGAAGTAAGGGAAATGTTAGTATTTGTGTCCATCAGGGAGTGGGTGGGGATGTTGGGAGTGGGTTCATGAGTTGAGTTGTAAAAACATGAATGAAGTAAGGGAAATGTTAGTATTTGTGTCCATCAGGGAGTGGGTGGGGATGTTGGAAGTGGGTTCATGAGTTGAGTTGTAAAAACATGAATGAAGTAAGGGAAATGTTAGTATTTGTGTCCATCAGGGAGTGGGTGGGGATGTTGGGAGTGGGTTCATGAGTTGAGTTGTAAAAACATGAATGAAGTAAGGGAAATGTTAGTATTTGTGTCCATCAGGGAGTGGGTGGGGATGTTGGGAGTGGGTTCATGAGTTTAGTTGTAAAAACATGAATGAAGTAAGGGAAATGTTAGTATGTCATCAAGATGGAAGGGCAGTCAGCCAAGTGAAAATGGCAAACTGCAAAGCAAGAAATTCTGTGCACATATTTTCTCATGATGTCAAGAGACCTGAAATAGTTTTGTGATAGTTATCAGTCAAAAGAGCATGAGTTTTGTCACTACTATTGGTTACGAGACATGATTTTACCCCCTCTCTGCCAGTGGCACTGCATTGTTCTCTGCACGTTTCATCTTGCAGTGAGTTTGACAATGTGCAGAACTGCCTGAGGGTGATCCTGGAGTTTGGGGAGCTTGACCTCAACACCTTCTTCAGGAACCGGTCCAGGGAGGGCCACAGCTTCAACGACTGGCTCATTGGCTTCTACTGGCAGGAGATGCTCAATGCTGTCCATGCCCTGCACAAAGAAGGTGGGCATGGGGTGATAAGAA
Organism: Theodoxus fluviatilis; assembly: GCA_034096865.1. NCBI lineage: Eukaryota > Metazoa > Mollusca > Gastropoda > Cycloneritida > Neritidae > Theodoxus > Theodoxus fluviatilis. The sequence continues at coordinate 10,143 of JAWQFJ010032939.1, forward strand.
CAGAGGAGTACCATTGTGCTGATGAGAGAGAGGATGAGGCTGATGATGAATCTGATAATGGGCAAGATGTTGAAAATGGAGATAATGGTTCTGGGAAGGATGGGAGTGAAGATGGCCGGGCCTTAAGGAGGGTAACAGATGCAATGAAGAGATTGATTATTTTGATGTATGAATGAGTGAACATCACCTAATCAAACATCAGTAAGCCTTAAGTATTACAAGCTTCCCGTAACTGTATTTTCATGCACATCCATGTGGGTGACTGCAAACTGATCGACATCACCATTTCTGCAAGCACGCACATGACAAAACCCTTCCTGGGACTCATCACAGACAAAAGCTTGTCAGGACTAGAGAGATGTGGAAATATAATCTCATCATGGAACAATAACTTCTTCCGAATAAATGTCATGAAAACCAAAGTACAATGTATATACAATTAACTTCTGCTAAAACACTATCTCCTCTTGTCATCAAGAGTGATGAAATTGAACACATCTTGGCCCCCCCCCCCCCCCCCCCCCTCCTCCCAAAAAGAAAAAGAAAAAAAAAAACACCCACTCACCCACCCCCAAAAAACACAAAGTAAAATGGTTTTGGAGATATGAGTTTAATCTTTAATTCAATGCAAAAACTTTGCATCTCTATTATGAAGTGACTGTGCAGTTAGTCGTGCAACCATATGTCATGCTTGACAACTCTGTTTACAGGAGTGATTCACTCTGACCTGAAGCCAGCCAACTTCCTGCTGGTGCAGGGCAACCTGAAGCTGATAGACTTTGGCATCTCCCACGCCATCCAGCCAGACCGCACCAGCATTCTGCTCAACACGCCTCTAGGCACTCTGTCCTACATGTCCCCAGAAGCCATCATGGAAACGTACGAGGGAAGCAATGTGGATGAGGACGAACACATGCGGCCCCAGTACAAGGTTGGTGTGGTTAGCAGGCTGTGAATTTCTACTGCCAGCACTGAAATGAGCTCTCATTTACTGTATGATGGTGCTCTGAAGCTTATAACATCAATGTTATAATTCTGTGTACTTGAGCATGGGCAGTAGTGGGGGTGGACTTAAACTTTTATTGCTCAGGTCGGTAGCGTGTTGAAAGAGAGAGAGGGGGGGACAACAGAGAGAGTGAGAGAGACAGGGAGAGAGGGGAGGACAGAATTTATATGTAATGCAATCTGCATGTATGCCATATGGTTGCTATACAGTATATTTTACATGTTCCCGATTTATATTTTTGTTCATCAGTCTCTCTGTGAGAATATCACTTTTCATTATCAGTCTCTGCCTTTGTACTCCCCTGTGGCTGTGAGACAGAAAACCCAGGAAGATTGCAAGTTTTTGAGTCATTGTCTTTATCCTCTTATGGTGATGATGAGATGATGATGAAGCGACAATGATGAATCATCAGACCTGTTTACCTATACGATTTTGGTGTATTTTTTACGCCAAACTATTGAAAATACGACTACTACGACTTGTGTGAAAAAATACGACAATGGTGAAATCGAAAAATACAACAATCGTGAAATCAAAAGGTCCCCCCCCCCGAAGTTCCGATCCACAATTTAATTTTCCTGAGGCTGGAAGCAGTCTGTACTGTTCGAGTTTTGTTTTGACAAGAGCTCTTCATCGGACATTTGTGTAATATGTGTTGACAACACTGTTGTGACTGCACGGCCATTCCCAGAGGGGCTGTTTAGTTGAGCCCCACTGCTACAGGGTGCTGGGGTAAGAAGTGGGTCAGGTAATCTTAAAATAACATTTGCAGGGAGGATACCTCACCTCTCTCTCTCTGTCTCTCTCTCTCTAACTCTGTCTCTCTCTCTCTCTGTCTCTCTCTCTCTAACTCTGTCTCTCTCTCTCTCTCTGTCTCTCTCTCTCTGTCTCTCTCTGTCTCTCTCTGCCTCTGTCTCTCTCTCTCTAACTCTGTCTCTCTCTCTGTCTCTCTCTCTCTCTCTCTCTCTCTCTCTCTCTCTCTCTCTCTCTCTCTCTCTCTCTCTCTCTCTCTCTCTCTCTCTCTCTCTCTCTCTCTCGAGCCAAAATCAGATCAGGCGCGTTTTGATACGATTCAGGTTTAGCATCGACCTGAAGATAAATAGAAGATATGCAGACGAGACTGATCTCGGATGTCCATTCTGTGGAGATAGAGAGGATGAAGAACATTTTCTTTGTAGATGCACTGCATACAATGAACTGCGCTTGAAATACCTAAGACATCTGTTACCTAATAGATATACTGGATCCATGAGTACGGTAATAATGCGAGAGTCTGACACGAGAAAAATAAGATCTTTAGCTATGTACATATATTATGCTCTTGAAATGCGTACCCTCAGAATAGGGGACAGATGTATGGTCCCGGCAACAGTTTGACCCGCTCTGTGACTAAACTGGCGATGATTACTTGTGTTTTATGGTAAACTCCTGTATTTGCAATGGGCCGAGGGCCTTGACAATAAAGTTCAAGTTCAAGTTCTCTCTCTCTCTCTCTCTCTCTCTCTCTCTCTCTCTCTCTCTCTCTCTCTCTCTCTCTCTCTCTCTCTCTCTCTCTCTCTCTCTCTCTCTCTCTCTCTCCAAAATCAGTTCAGGCGCGCTGCGGGATGTCTACGTGACCAGTGTCCTCCTGTAGAGATACATAGTTTCACTTCAACTAAACAGCCGGATTCAGCGGTCAAGGGGAAGGTAACTCTTCACTTGCATTGCCTCTTTGTATGCAAACCAAACGCTGCATTTTTGAAATTGTCGGTCCGCGCAAAAAATACGCACAGTTTAAAAAAAATACGCATATCTGAACCAGTGAGTACGCTGAGGCAAAATTTGGGGTACCCAGGTCTGGATGATGATTGTGATGATATGGTGGTGCTATGGTGATAATGAAATGACGATAATGATAGGAGACAGGAAGGGGACTTGGAGGATGATATTGATCGTGGGCATGCAGCTTTCACTCAGGCAGCCATACCACAATAAAGAATGAAAAGAAAGAGAGAGAATAACCAGCATGTTACATTTCCCATTTCTAAGATGATGTCTGGCAAGTATCTGATACTGTTCTCTTCCTCCCCCACCGCAGATCAGTATGCGGAGTGACGGCAAGTGTCTGATACTGTTCTCTTCCTCCCCCACTGCAGATCAGTATGCGGAGTGACGGCAAGTATCTGATACTGTTCTCTTCCTCCCCCACCGCAGATCAGTATGCGGAGTGACGGCAAGTGTCTGATACTGTTCTCTTCCTCCCCCACCGCAGATCAGTATGCGGAGTGACGGCAAGTGTCTGATACTGTTCTCTTCCTCCCCCACCGCAGATCAGTATGCGGAGTGACGGCAAGTGTCTGATACTGTTCTCTTCCTCCCCCACTGCAGATCAGTATGCGGAGTGACGGCAAGTGTCTGATACTGTTCTCTTCCTCCCCCACCGCAGATCAGTATGCGGAGTGACGGCAAGTGTCTGATACTGTTCTCTTCCTCCCCCACCGCAGATCAGTATGCGGAGTGACGGCAAGTGTCTGATACTGTTCTCTTCCTCCCCCACCGCAGATCAGTATGCGGAGTGACGGCAAGTATCTGATACTGTTCTCTTCCTCCCCCACCGCAGATCAGTATGCGGAGTGACGGCAAGTGTCTGATACTGTTCTCTTCCTCCCCCACCGCAGATCAGTATGCGGAGTGACGGCAAGTGTCTGATACTGTTCTCTTCCTCCCCCACCGCAGATCAGTATGCGGAGTGACGGCAAGTATCTGATACTGTTCTCTTCCTCCCCCACCGCAGATCAGTATGCGGAGTGACGGCAAGTGTCTGATACTGTTCTCTTCCTCCCCCACCGCAGATCAGTATGCGGAGTGACGTGTGGTCTCTGGGCTGCATTCTGTACAACATGGTGTACGGCAAGACTCCATTCCAACACGTGCCCAACAATGCCAAGCTGTACGCTATCATCTCCCCAAAGTTCCCCATCGAGTTTCCAGAAGGCCCCGACAAACTGCTCCTTGATGTTCTCAAGGTGGGTATCATCACCACAGTGATGTTCCCTGTATGAAGGGGTACTGTCATTGTATTCTAATCTTACACTGGCAGTACTTGACTGGTATTCTGTGCATGAAGGGGTCCTGTCATTGTATTCTAATCTTACACTGGCAGTACTTGACTGATATTCTGTGTATGAAGGGGTCCTGTCATTGTAGTCTAATCTTACACTGGCAGTACTTGATTGGTATTCTGTGTATGAAGGGGTTCTGTCATTTTAGTCCAGCCCTACACTAGCGACTGGTATTCTGTGTATGAAGGGGTCCTGTCATTGTAGTCTAATCTTACACTGGCAGTACTTGATTGGTATTCTGTGTATGAAGGGATTCTGACATTTTAGTCCAGTCCTACACTAGCGATACTTGATTAAGCATGAGTAAACCAGGATAAAGAGTGAAATGTAATGGTGACAATAAGATTTTCCAGCCACACCATTTCTATAGCAACTGCCAGATAAAGAATTGTCCATTTAGCATCTATAATTGACTTTTTTCCCTCCTTAAACTAAGTTAAAGTTCAATGCTATGAGTATTCATACATAACTTGGCCCCCCCCGGAAATTTGCTTGAAAACTTTGCATTCTGCTGTAGCCTAGTTTGTCATGGACAATAACACATTTCCTTAGTGCCATGCCATGAATGATCATCAATGTGGCAATCTGCATTCATTCCAGACTTTTGTTTCAGACTAGTTCAGTATTATCAGCTGCAGACACCAAAACGTTAATTGTCCCCCGTTGCAAAAAGAAAACCCAAGGACAGCGAGCTTTTTCTTACATCGGCCCTGTAACGTGGAATAGCCTACCTTTCCCTGTCCGTCACTCTGATTCCATGTCCCAGTTCAAAACCTCCCTCAAGACACACCTGTTCCGGTCAGTCTTTCCTGACGAGCAGTGAAGTGCTTCACAAGGCGCCTCTTTTATGTTTCGTGTTTTGTTTATTGCCTGCTACTTAATTAATTGTATTGTATTTAATTTTTCTTTTATTTCAACTGTACAGTGTGCGAGTGTTAGAATGCTTTGTATGAGTGTAGACTTCCTCATTGTAAACGCCATGAGCTTGCCTATTAGGGAAGGTATGTGCGTATAAATAGTCTGTATTATTATTATTATTATTTATCAGTGTTGTGTTTTCTGCAATGTGGGTGCCATGTCCGGGGTTTCCAAGTATTGGTAGTGAGCTGCAGACACATTTTTTGTCTGATGCTGGTCTAGTATTTCGTTGTGAGCCACAGCAGTGCAGCTGCCTTACTCTGAAGCTGTTTGTAGAGCAGCTTCATGATCAATGGGGGAAGAGAGTAGTCACCGCCCTTTCTGAACTTTCAGACCTTGTGTTTTTCAGTACTGTGTAGTGCCAACATATGCTTTTTAAAAATTGTTGCTTTGTCCTTGTGGATGCCCCATTTGATCGAGGAGAATATTCCACAATTTCCCTGGTGTTTTTACTCCTGGGTGGGGAGGAGCAATGCGAGCTAAGCATCTTGCTCAAGGATGCAAGCTCTGGGATCCCCGCGCAGCTTCGAGCGCCGTACCCACTGGCCATAAGTCGACTGTAGGTCCAGCGCGCTAACCACTCGGCCACAGAGCCTCTCAGAGATGCTGTCTTAGTGTGTACGCTTATTCACTTATCTAGCTCATTTAGTGACATCATAATAGCATGCAAGGCTGCTGTGTTGCTCCCTGCTTTGTTGAAAAATCTTCTGGGCAACATTAATAACACCCAAATCCTGAACTTTGCAAGTAATGGATAATAGCTATTCATCACAATCGTCGGCTGCTTTGTGAGCTACTTTGGCTACTTTGTCAGCAGGGGAGACAACTTCACTGAGGAAGAACTTGCAACTGCTAATCAATGTTCATTTCATGTTCATTACTCACCTCTTAATGAGTTCAGTTTTGTGTCCAGAACATTTTCCTCTTTTCTCCTTCAAAATTCTTTCAGTTGTTTCAAAGTAGGACACACAATATTCCTCTTTTCTCCTTCAAAATTCTTTCAGTTGTTTCAAAGTAGGACACACAATATTCCTCTTTTCTCCTTCAAAATTCTTTCAGTTGTTTCAAAGTAGGACACACAATATTCCTCTTTTCTCCTTCAAAATTCTTTCAGTTGTTTCAAAGTAGGACACACAATATTCCTCTTTTCTCCTTCAAAATTCTTTCAGTTGTTTCAAAGTAGGACACACAATATTCCTCTTTTCTCCTTCAAAATTCTTTCAGTTGTTTCAAAGTAGGACACACAATATTCCTCTTTTCTTCTTCAAAATTCTTTCAGTTCTGCACGGATCCTAGAGTTGCATCCTTGGGCAAGGTGCTTAACCCCCGCTGCCTCTCCTGCCGAGGAGTAAAACCGGTCACTGGGCGCTGCACTGTGGTGACCAGTCCCCCAAAACAAATTCTCATGTGAGCAAGAAATAAAATATACAAAGAGAGAGAGAGAGAGAGAGAGAGAGAGAGAGAGAGAGAGAGAGAGAGCGAGAGAGACAGAGAGAGAGAGAGACAGAGAGAGAGAGAGACAGAGAGAGAGAGAGAGAGAGAGGAGAGAGAAAGAGAGAAAGAGCGAGAGAGACACAGAGAGAGAGAGAGAGAGAGAGAGAGAGAGAGAGAGAGAGAGAGAGAGAGAGAGAGAGAGAGAGAGAGAGAGAGAGAGAGAATGATTTTTCCACTTCCACATCATGAATCGCACACTGCTGGCAGTAGCAGGGACTTTTGTTTGCAAAGGGATGCAACTCTTCCAGTGAATCTACTTGGTCCTCATTTTGAACAGGCCTCAATGACTGCAATCCTTTGGCTATATGGAAATCTACCAATGTAATAAAGAACACGTGTCATATATTGATTTCTTATTCCTTGCATGTACAGTTTGTATTTCTTTGCAATAGAAATCATTTAAAAGTATCTTGCAGTGGAGAGGGACAAGTGTTCTGCAATTCCGCATCACTGCTTTTCATACCACCAATCATCAGGGACTGTGTGTTGTGTTGTGCTACCATTCCTTTGTTCTGTGCACCATTGCGCAGTGATGTGCTCTTTGTGGCTGGCTGCAGAAATGGCTGTGCTACCATTCCTTTGTTCTGTGCACCATTGTGCAGTGATGTGCTCTTTGTGGCTGGCTGCAGAAATGCCTGACCAGGGACCCCAAGCAGCGGCCCACCACGGAGGAGCTGCTGGCGCACCCCTACCTCAGCACCAGGAAGAAGCCCCAGAACTCCCCAGGTAGGCAGAGTGCTTTGAAAGCAGATGTGCATGGTGAATTCTGAATGTTGTCCTGTTGTATAGGAACTGGGTACCAATTCTTCCCCCTGGAAGCTGAAAAAGTATTGTATTGTATTTATTGTATTGTAAAGTAGACCGATACCCTTTACCTTTAGGAATGACTTTTACAACCCCGTTTCTCCAGGTGCTTTCTCACCACTAGTTGCTCTCCCTATGAAGGGATTATGCAGCCCAGTGATTGGGGAAAAAGTGCATGGCTGTTTTTCAAGCAGATGTGGTTTATAAGTGGCTGAATAAAATCTATATAGTTACCTCTACCTACCTTTGGGCCTGGGGTAAGCATGGTCTCACTGCAACTCCCCATGCATAGAGACGCATAGAGGGCAGATGGCTGCAAAATGTAGTTTTGACTGGCTAATATTCCAATCAACATCTGTGTCAAGCTACATGGAGGCAAGCCGCTTGCAAAGCCTAGGCTGGTGTCAACATGTGTCAACATTTACATCTGCAGATGTAAAGGCTGTCAAACGTCATGTTGACACCAATCAATGCTTGCCTAAGAAACTTGACACAGTGATGTGGGTGGTTCGGGGCCTTGAATGAGCAACAAAGGCTGCACTGCCGTTGTCTTTTTTAAATAAAAATAATTCGGAAAGGAAAATACATCAGCAAGGCAAATAATATACACATGGTTAGCTCTAAGTAAGTCTTTGGTACAAATACTGCAACAAAATATGAAGAGAAAAAACAGAGATCCAAAAACATTTGTACATAATAGGGGGGGGGGGGGGGGGGGATTGGGGGGGCAGAATCAGAGGAATTAGGAGATGGCCTTTTCTTGTTTTCACATTCATATTGGAAATATAGATGACCATTTGCTCTGAGATTTGTCCAGTGTTCCATTTGTGAAGGCAGTTCTTTCTTCAATTCTACATGTAGATAGGAGGACTTGCCTAGACTCTACTATAGAGTGATTTCATAATTAAGGCATTTGGCTTCATGAATTGATTTTTTGGCTAATATTAAAATAAGAATTACAACAGGAGAGGCCAGTTTATCACCAAAGAATATAGATGCACTGCTACTGTCTGATAATCAGATCAGATAAACCTGACTGCACACCCAGCATGCTTTGCCTTGCTTTGCCTTACTTTACCTTACTTTGCCTTACTTTGCATTGCCTCATTGTCGCTGGCCCAACCATGTCAGTATAAACCACTTCATTACCATTTCTGCAAATATGAATGGAGATATATTCGCTGAATATCAAAAAGCTGAGTGGCAGTCAGCAGCCGACTGGACTGACATTGGAGCCCAGGGAACGGTCCCAGGGTTGGATTGCATGCTAGGAGACATGTACCAGTCAGCAGCCGACTAGACTGACATTGGAGCCCAGGGAACGGTGCCCGGGTTGGACTGCATGCTAGGAGACATGTACCAGTCAGCAGCCGACTGGACTGACATTGGAGCCCAGGGAACGGTGCCCGGGTTGGACTGCATGCTAGGAGACATGTACCAGTCAGCAGTCGACTGGACTGACATTGGAGCCCAGGGAACGGTCCCCGGGTTGGACTGCATGCTTGGAGACATGTACCAGTCAGCAGCCGACTGGACTGACACTGGAGCCCAGGGAACGGTGCCCGGGTTGGACTGCATGCTAGGAGACATGTACCAGTCAGCAGCCGACTGGACTGACATTGGAGCCCAGGGAATGGTCCCCGGGTTGGACTGCATGCTAGGAGACATGTACCAGGTGCTGCTCTCTGCTGCAATCACGAGTGAAAGTCCCCAAACCTAAACTGAATGGATCATCATCGTCGTCATCATTATCATCATCGTCGTCATCATCGTCATCGTCATCATCATTATTTGCTATTATCTGCCCTTGCTCAACCTGTCTCATGATTGCTTACCTTTGAAAACATGTGAAGAAAAACATCCAATTCTTCACTTCATCTACCTCTCTCCGCCCCCCACCCTCACCCCCCATCCCACCCTCACCTTCCCTCTCTCTCTTTCTCTCTCTCTCTCTCTCTCTCTCTCTCTCTCTCTCTCTCTCTCTCTCTCTCTCTCTCTCTCTCTCTCTCTCCCTCTTTCTCTCTCTCACTCTCTCTCTCTCTCTCTCTCTCTCTCTCTCTCTCTTAGTTTCTTGGGACTTAGTTTCAGTTGTGTAAAAGAAAAAGTATTGTATAGTACTGATTGTAATAGATGCATTGTATTTCATAGTGAAATGTTGTGTTGTGTCCATGACAGTGGCCACAGAATTGAAACTCAGCAGTGTCAATGCACTGTATTTCATAGTGAATTGTTGTGTTGTGTCCATGACAGTGGCCACAGAATTGAAACACAGCAGTGTCAATGCACTGTATTTCATAGGGAATTGTTGTGTTGTGTCTATGACAGTGGCCACAGAATTAAAACACAGCAGTGTCAATGCATTATATTTCATAGTGAATTGTTGTGTTGTGTCCATGACAGTGGCCACAGAATTGAAACACAGCAGTGTCAATGCATTGTATTTCATAGTGAATTGTTGTGTCGTGTCTATGACAGTGGCCACAGAATTGAAACACAGCAGTGTCAATGCATTGTATTTCATAGTGAATTTGTTGTGTTGTGTCCATGACAGTGGCCACAGTACGGAAACACAGCAGTGTCAATGAACTGGTCATGCAGATGTCACCCTGCAGTCTGGAAGCCCTCTCCCAGGTCAGTCTCTCCTCTGTCCTGCACTTTCATGCAGTAACATACACATGTGTGTATGGTAATACACACACGTGTGTACAGTAATACACACACCTGAGTACTTGTACTCGTGCAAGTGTATACAGCTTGTGTCATCTTTCATGTACACAGACATCCATGATTCGTTTGAGCTTAGGCAAATGTTTTCATTGTTTCACACATACACAAACATGCTTGTGGACGATAACACACAGCGATATATGCACACAGGCGCGAGAATACATACACATGCAGGGATGAAAGTGTGCTTACTCTTATACATGCAGACTCACATGCACACACTTGACACTCATGCACACAACAAATATCTCACACACATACACACACATATGCACACGCATGCACACACACAAACACACACACACACACACACACACACACTCACAGAGGCGCAAACTTATAAGCATTCATGCGAACACACACATCATGGTGATACTTGCAAATGACATTAGAATGCTGTGCCATCCACACTTTGAAGATAGTGTCCATACATACATTAAGGGCTTATCTCTTGCTGTGAGTAATTAACATGTATGTACTAGATTAAAAGGCATTAGGCATGTTTTCAAAAACATGTTATCAAACATGTTATCAAAAACTGAAAATCTCTTCCCAATAGAGCAGATTTTGAGATCCTTCTTTTCAAGAATGCTTATTACTGAACCAACTGCAGCAAGAATGGCAGACAACTGCACGGACTGTTTGTGAGCACACTGAAAAGGACACGAGTAAGTGTGAACATGGTTGTTTGTTGCGGCACTTCAGAGCATCCAGAAGAAGCTGGAGAGAAAACAGAGGGAGGACGACCAACCCGAGAGCTCCATATCCAAGGTCAGTGTCTCAATCAAGGCCGTGGTCACTGCTGGTTGGGGGATGTCCAAGGCAGCACTGAAGACGCTTTCTCAGAAGAGACAAACCTTGTCTGGCATAATTTTTGTCTGGGTTTTACTTATGTGTTTTTTCTATAATGATTGTTGCACGTTTCAAATATGTTTACAAGTTAAATTGTAGAAATGAGTCTCCTTAACAGAATAATGTGAGTCGTGTGGGCTTTGCCCTTCTTTTTTCGAGAGGTTGTGGGTTCGAACCCGACCTGGTTTTTTGTGTTTTTGAGTGTGTGTGTGTTTTGCCCCCCTCTTTTCTCGAGAGGTTGGGGTTCGAACCCGATCTATTTTTCTTTTTTTTAATGCCAAAACCTGGAGGTTCAGCGCCAGCAGTTTTTATCCCTCCAGGTTTACTGGAGGTCCTACAGACTTTATCTGTCTGTCTGTGTGTCTGTCTGTCCCGACTTAACGGCTGATCTCTCAAAAACTACTGGACGGATTTCCTTGACATTTTGCACACTTACTGAAAGTTAGGTCCGATGGAATGTATCAAATTTTCAGAATCGAGGTTTGAAAAGAAAGGGATTTTTTAAGGTCATAAACTTGAACCCACCCCCCCCCACCCCTAAAATGTCAATTGACGGAATGGCGAAATGCAAAATGTGTGACGTGATCATTTGACGTCGAATAACGTGACGTAATTTTATCTGTATGTCTGTCTGTCAGTCCCAACTTAATGGCTGATATCTCAAAAACTACTGGACGGATTTCCTTGACATTTTGCACACTTACTGGAAGTTAGGTCCAATTGAATGTATCAAATTTTCAGAATCGAGGTTTAAAAAGAAAGTGATTTGTTTTAGGTCGTAAACTTGAAAAGCCCCCCCTCAAATGTCAGTTGACGGAATGTCGAAATGCGTGGCCTAATGGCAGTGAATCGATATTAAACTTGGCAGAAATAGACCTTGAGTATCCGAAAATGTACAAGACCACTCAAATTTCATGAACTATCATCCATTTTTCTACAATTTACAGTGCAAAATACGAACCAAGGGTGTTTACGGAAAAGAACCTTATAAATGCTTTACAAACACTCAGTCATATCAGTTCTCCAATGGCAATCTGTTAGAGTGTTTGACTCTTGGTCATGCGTGACCAGGTTCGATTCTGCGCTGAAACTTTTTTCTCTCTTTTTTCGAGAGGTTGTGGGTTCGAACCTGACCTGGTTTTTTGACTCACATGCGAAGCAAAAGTGAGTCTATGTACTCACCCTTTTCGTCCGTCCGGGTGTCCTGTCGTCCATAAAAAACTTTAACGTTGGATTTTTCTCGGAGACTATTAAGTCTATCAACACCCAATTTACCATGATGGTGTAGGATGACAAGGTGTACAAAAACATACATAGTGACTTGACCTTGCTTCAAGGTCAAGGTCACAGGAGCTCTTTAAAGTTGGATTGTATACATATTTTGAAGTGACCTTGACCCCGAACTATGGGAGATAACTCTTCCAAACTTCATAACATTGTAGTACACATGTTATACTTTCATACTAGGTCACCTGTGTCATCCATCCGGGCATCCAGACGTCCTGCCGTCCGTAAAAAACTTTAACGTTGGATTTTTCTCGGAGACTATTAAGTCTATCAACACCCAATTTGGCATGATGGTGTATGATGACAAGGCGCACAAAAACATACATAGTGATTTGACCTTGCTTCAAGGTCAAGGTCGCAGGGGCCGTAAATGTTAAAAAACAGCCATTTTTCCAATTTTCTCTGAAGTTTTTGAGATTGGATACCTGACCTATATATGGTATATAGGGCAAAGTAATCCCTATCTTTTGATACCAGTTTGATTGACCTTGCTTCAAGGTCAAGGTCACAGGAGCTCTTTAAAGTTGGATTGTATACATATTTTGAAGTGACCTTGACCCTGAACTATGGAAGACAACTCTTCCAAACTTCATAAGATTGTAGTACACATGTTATACTTTCATCATGAGACACATTTGGTCACATATCATCAAGGTCAAGGTCAATTTGACCCTTATGAAATGCAGACCTGTTTACCCTTCCGCAATTTGCGGAAATCTTCTGATTTTGAGTCCGAGTCTCCGCTTTTACGGACGATCTTCCGGCCGATATTTCGCTGAAAAAATTGCAATCTTCCTCTTGAAGATCAAAACCTTCCGCATTTTTCTGGTTATTTATCAAATCTTCCTCATAAGGGTTTTTGGGGGTAAACAGGTCTGGAAATGTGACCAAAATGGGGTAGTGAACCACTAAAAGTGACCATATCTCATGGTAGAAAGTGCCAATAAGCACCATTGTGCTTCCTATGTCTTGAATTAACATCTTTGTGTTGCATGACCTTGAATGACCTTGACCTTGGGTCAATGTCACATGTATTTTGGTAGGAAAAATGTATAAAGCAGTTCTTAGTGTATGATGTCATTGTTAGGTTTAGTTGTTTGACATTGATCTTGAAGTTCACCTGAAGGTCAATGTCATGTAAAGGTCAAGGTCAAGCATGTGAGTCGTATGGGCTTTGCCCTTCTTGTTGTGTTTTTGTGTGTGTGTGTTTTTTCCCCCTCTTTTCTCGAGAGGTTGCAGGTTCTAACCCGATCTTTCTTCTTTTTTTGATGCCAAAACCTGGAGGTTCAGCGCCAGCGGTTTTTATTTTGCACAACATGCAAGACTGTCCATTGCATGTTCTGGTTCCATCAGCTTCAAGTACTTTTTAATGTAGTTTCTTGTTAAGAGCATATATTTCTTTCAAACAGTGTACTTTTTTCTCTCTCTCTTGTTTAAGGGGTGGGTGGTGGGAGCAGAAAGAAATTATGGTACATCTTTAATGTGCTGGATTATTAGCAAAGACCTTCATCAGCAATCATAATAAATTATTTTTAATTTTGTCTATCTATTAATGTTTTGCTGTCCGCCACCCTTCTTTCTCCCCCCCCCCCCCCCCCCCTCCCTAAATGATCAGCTGGAACCCAAGGCAGCAGGGTTTTCAGGACTTTCTGTGTCTACTCCAATACCTCATCCAGGGAAAGCTCCAAGTGGATGTGGGGGTGGCACATTGGGAGAGGATCAAGTCATTCAGTCCCTACCACAAAGCTTACTTCCAAAATCCCAGTGGGGGGAGAGACAACATAATGCACTCTCCGCATCTGTTTGCAGCAGAAACCCTTGGAAGACTGTGAGAATGCACCGTTAGCCATGGGTGCCCCAGCATCTGCAGCCAAGCTGCCCCCCTCCTCGTCTTCCTCCTCCAACAAAGTGGTTCACTCCACCACCAAAGCTCGACCCCCTCCCTCCAGGTCAGAGGTCAGGCAAGTGCGTCCCCCCCTGCATGCCATCAACTGCTTCACCAAGAAATAAGAGAATTGGAGGGTTGTCCATCTTGAGCTAGACTTTTCCCGACAGGATGAGAGAGGTCCGCAGGAGCATCTGGACTCATGGCTTTGTGAGCCTTGTGCCTGTAGAACTGAGCAACTCTCAGGCACAGTGGTGTTTGAATGCTTTGTCCATCACAGGAAGAATGCTGCAGGACAAAGCCAACATTTTGAATCCAGAGCTTCATGGTGGAAAGGTTTGAGCTCCTGTGCTTGAGTAATCATTTATGAAGCAATCTCAGCTTAATTAATGATGCTGCCAACTACAGAGCAGGTGTGAAAAGCTAAAGATGAATCAATGTTCTCTGATACAGATTTCTTGTTTGTGGATTTCGAGTGCAAATGAAATTTCATCATTAACATAATGTGTGGCAAAATAATTGATCACTGCCATTCTGTTCTGTTTCTAATGAAAACTAGCACAGAGGAGTGTATGCAAGAAAGAGTGAAAGGACAGGTTTGAAGTATTGGTTGCTGACTGGGACTGTGTGACTGAGCAAGTATTTATGTGGACTGTGTGGTCAAAAGTATCAGGCTCCTTCTCCTGAGGTGTGGTCCTAACATTGTGCTAAATGCTATGAGGAAACATCCATCCAGCAGTTTCTGCTTTCTTTCCCATGTAACATTTTCTTGCCTGCTTTGATATCTCACTGGATGAGATGGAACACATCTGTAATCTGATCAACACTTGATGTCAATCTATGGTCAGGTCATGATTTCCTGGAACTTTGCGTGAATGCATGCTGATGTAATGGTGACAGCTGTGCACCTCTCCACCCATCCTGGTGGCCTCTGGCTGAGCTGCTGGAGTAGACTCTGCAAGCCCTGCAGCCAGGGGTTCCACCTGATGAGGGAGGCATTGAGCAGCTCCAGCTGTATGTTGCACTCTGCTGTACAGAGCTGGTTATTGAGAAGGATGACCCATGTGTGAGGGCAGCATGACATGATAGTTCATTCAGAGAAATGATAGAGACCTCCAGCTGTGGCTCGTGAGGATTATCACACTGTCTCTTCATAGGTAAACCTTTAGCTTTTGGCTGAGCTGTGTTCAAGCTTGAATTTGCCATTGTGCTGTCTCTGTAAATGCTAGATAAAGACCACAATACATGGTTGAAAACTTGCTAAATAATAAATGGTTGTTGTTGTTTTAATGGTCTAGATTTGTTGATTTGTAAAGGTAGCAGGAATTAACATGCCTAACCTACTTCTTTCATGTACACAGTTTTATGAAGAACATTAGTTATGGAAATACTGAAGCTAACATCTGTTGGAATCATTTAAAATTGGAAAGAATGTATATGATAATCTGTATTTCAATGTATATTCCTCGTAGCATTTTCTATCATCTTTGTTGCGTATGCTTCTCATCCCATTATTAACTAAATTGTTTGTACCCACATAATTTAACTTACTTAGTTTTTGGTAAGGACGATATGCCATGTCTTGATTTTAGGATAAAATTTACATTGGTCATTTGTGGCAAACCTGGGAGACTGGAAGTGGAAGCACTTTCTTGCCTCATCTGTATTTGCAGTTTGCAATTGCCTGCTCTGTTTTTCATGTTTTACTGCCTGGAAGAAGGTGTTGCTCAATGGGAAATAGCAAGGCTAGCTTTTTGTTTAAAAAAATTTCTTGCCTGCATCAATAATCTGTCATTACCTGTTCCAGTCTAGAAATTTGTTGTATTATAATGCTTTGAGATGGAAAGATTTTTTTAAAGCTTTATGCTTTGCTGTAGAAAGCAAACCAGGAATACACCTTGCCTGGCAAATTCGAGTGTCTGGAATTTCTGTACTTGCAGGCCAAATTGTGTTTGTTGCCTTCTCTGATGAGACAGAGATAACGTTTATCTCTTGTCCATGCCAAAATGCAGTCCAGCTTGTGTAACCTGAAACGTCTTGAGAATCTGGCTTGTTGATTTGTTTTGATCCTTACAATCTGTTTCTTTATTTGCTGTTGATGTTGTTTGTTCCATGGCCGTCTTCCAGCATGCTCGTGGAGAACTGAATCTTGACAAGTTTGGAAAATGGTGGGGGCCAGTATTGTTCATGTACAAAAATTGCTTCCTAAAAGCAATATGTGGATGGTGCTATTTCAATGAAAATTGAAGAGGAGACAGGTTTGATGGAAGATGAATGGATGGTTTTATTGGATTAGTTTTGTATTGTGTGTGTAATTTCAGCATTTAAGTTGCAACACGTAAGCATGTGGTATTTAATTTACATGCATTTGGTGACTAAAGCAGTGGACAGAAAGGGAACACTAACGGTGATATTTGGAACATAGTTGGATTTTCAAATTCCTCCGTGAGGATTGAGTTATCAGAATGGATATGTATGGCACGGCACTAAACTGTTATTGTGATTTTGACTTATATTTTTCATAACTTGGGCTGCTATAAAAGCTTTCTTGGTTTAGAAGTTTCTGCACATTCTGGACAACCACCTATGCATAAATATGTGTTTGGATTGAACTTGCACGGATATGCCTCGATACCTGTAGATGAACTGGGTTTTTGCCTAGCCATGTCATCATAATTCTTCAAACTTTTTGAGCTGCAATATTGATTAAAATGCTTATGAACTGAAAGTATGACGTTTGTTTGTTAACCGATAGTTGTGAGACTATTTTCAACTAAATGTAGCAGTGAAAATCACAAAATCAGAAATCTATCAATTCTGTCCAAACCTATGCTGTCCTAGGTTTTTGTACTTAGCTTAAAAGATCAGCTTAGGATGCAGTGGCTGAAGCCTAAAGGAAAGAAGCATAAACGATAATAAATCTGTATTAAAAACCATTTCAGGAAGGCCGAAGTTGTCGGCTAGCGTAGGCAGCTCCTCATCTATCGCCGGTATTGGTTGCAGGCGAACAACCAGGGAAAGGGAAATGGAGATGTGACTGCACGGGGCCAACACACTTGAGGACAGGGCCAACACACTTGAGGACAGGGCCGAAACACTTGAGGACAGGGCCAACACACTTGAGGACAGGGCCGAAACACTTGTCTTGAGGACAGGGCCGAAACACTTGTCTTGAGGACAGGGCCGAAACACTTGAGGACAGGGCCGAAACACTTGAGGACAGGGCCAACACACTTGAGGACAGGGCCGAAACACTTGAGGACAGGGCCGAAACACTTGAGGACAGGGCCGAAACACTTGAGGACAGGGCCGAAACACTTGAGGACAGAGCTGAAACACTTGAGGACAGGGCCGAAACACTTGAGGACAGGGCCGAAACACTTGAGGACAGGGCTGAAACACTTGAGGACAGAGCTGAAACACTTGAGGACAGGGCCGAAACACTTGAGGACAGGGCCGAAACACTTGAGGACAGAGCTGAAACACTTGAGGACAGGGCCGAAACACTTGAGGACAGGGCCGAAACACTTGAGGACAGGGCCGAAACACTTGAGGACAGGGCCGAAACACTTGAGGACAGGGCCGAAACACTTGAGGACAGGGCCGAAACACTTGAGGACAGAGCTGAAACACTTGAGGACAGGGCCAACACACTTGAGGACAGAGCTGAAACACTTGAGGACAGGGCTGAAACACTTGAGGACAGGGCCAAAACACTTGAGGACAGGGCCAAAACACTTGAGGACAGGGCCGAAACACTTGAGGACAGGGCCGAAACACTTGAGGACGGGGGACTCTTCTTTTGAGGACCATCAGTCGTCTTGCTGCTCATGAAGTTCTTGTCCTCCTGTGACTCGCTCTAACTGTAACCCGCTCTAGTGATTTTCGTGATCAACGGCCCGACATAGCCTACAAAGGTTGATGGGTCATAAAACTCCATTCATCTTCATCACCCATATCGGACAGACATCCCTTCCTATTCGTTTTGAACCGTAGCCAGAGGATACTTGATCACAGAGCCTACAAAGGTTGATGGGTCATAAAACTCCACTCATCTTCATCACCCATATCGGACAGACATCCCTTCCTATCCGTTTTGAACCATAGCCAGAGGATACTTGATCACAGAGCCTACAAAGGTTGATGGGTCATAAAACTCCACTCATCTTCATCACCCATATCGGACAGACATCTATACCTATCCATTTTGAACCGTAGCCAGTTGTTTATGGTGCAGATGGAAGTTTCTATTTCCATTATTATCATGCTTTTGCACGCTATTTGCAGATGAATCTGTTCTGGTTTTCAGTTTAACAATAAAACCATGGCAACTCGTCTGATTTGCTAAGCTTACCCTCAGTTTCACGAAAAACGATGATTTAACGAGTTTGTTTGAATCGTGTATGCATGGGCTCAGCAGATGCTAAAGTTTGTGTGTGTGTGTGTGTGTGTGTGTGTGTGTGTGTGTGCGGGCGGGCGCCTACAAGAGAGGGAGGGGAGGGAGAGAGAGAGAGAGAGAGAGAGAGAGAGAGAGAGAGAGAGAGAGAGAGAGAGAGAGAGAGAGAGAGAGAGAGAGAGAGCACGTTTATGTATGTCAGTCTTTTTCCTGTGTTTGTCCTCTCATTCATGAACTGATTAGTATTTAAGCCTCTTTGTGTAATCCATTCACGTGTTATCTCTTTTTTATCTGGCGGGTTGTTTAAAGAGACTTAGAGAGACACTGAAAAATTACAGTCAGCTTCGAACGTCATGTGAAATGATCTGGAACGGCAATTTATTCATTTTCCTTTGTAACAGGCTTTTCTGTGCAAGAGAAGAACTCTGTGTGTGTGTGTGTGTGTGTGTGTGTGTGTGTGTGTGTGTGTGTATACTGTGTGTGTGTGTGTGTGTGTGTGTGTGTGTGTGTGTGTGAAAGAGAGAGAGAGAGAGAGAGCGAGGGAGAGGCGTTGCCTTCTTAGTTGTGACATCATAAAAACCAGTCTCTGTGCATAAATTTGCATAAGACTTTCTTGTCCCCTTTATGCCTGCATTCAACTGGTGGCCAAGAAATAAGGAGTTTGCCTTTCGATGACGAATTCACCTAACATTACACATTACAAGCACGCCTATCTTACTTCGTCTCGACTGTTCTCACCCATTAGTGATTTAGAAGAGAAAAAAGGGGAGTATCTATTTTCGAAGTTTTTCATTTGTTACAAGTATACCATGTTACGAGTATACCCTGTTACGAGTATACCCTGTGCCTGGTTTTTGGTCAGACCAAAAACTGCCACCGTCAACCAGGGTGACAAAGGCCACCCGGTATGACAAAGGCCACCCGGGGTGACAAAGGCCATTTCAGGAGAAAAATGGTCACACTTCGTATGCTTATGAAAACCTTTTGTAAAGGTTTTATGCATTTTTTAATTATGCATTCCATCAATCACTCAGTTTTGGCTGTTCTTTCTTAAATTAGAAGCGCGGAGAATATTTTGAAAAAATTAATTATGGTACAAGACATTAACAATGAATACCAGTGGCCTAAGTAACCCCCAGAAGGGGTTAACTAAGTTTTAGCATGAATTTATTTTACTGGCCTAAGTTATCCCATACCGGGGTGACTTAGGCCACCCCCTACACATTCTAGTCCACTAGAGACTTCACCTGTCGGCGAAACAGTCTCTAGCACAGTTGACATCACGTGATGGAAGCATTTCGTCCGAAAATTTCAAATGAGGGTCACACGAGAGGCTTGTGGGATAGCCGATCTGTTCCCTGACATACGCCGTGAAAGTAGCTCTAAGACTATTTCGCACAATTACTTTTGTTGAGGCAATAAACAAGCGTTTATTTGAGAAAAAATGTTTGTGTTGAAATGGAAACAAATTTTGACATCGGAATGATATCTGTAAAAAGTGGAGAAAAAATATCAGAACGAACTATTTTTGGCGCCATGCTGTAATACGAAGGGTTGAACTGTGCCGGAGTGACTTCTGACTCATGTTAGCAGAATGCCCTCTACAAAGCTCATTAAGGAAAACCTTTTTTTAATCATAAAGTTTTTGCACTCTTTAAATTCACCAGTCCCCACAAATACATCCCCCCAAATATCACATTTGAGTAATGCCTGGAGACACTGCAAACGAGATTGCTCCAATTGCGATCTAAGTTTGCCGATACATCTTTTGGAACCACTCCGCTCATCGTGTAAGAAACCAAATGCATTTTGATGTGAATGAATGCAGGTAAGTAATACTTCAGACTGAAGTTTGTACATTACGGCAAAGTTGGGGTAGAACCATAGTTTGAATTGAGCAAACGAACAAACAAACTCGGGGAAATGATGCTTGACATGTTTTTATTTCATCCAGCGCAGCCCTGGTTACCATTTGAATACCGCCATGTGAACCTGTGGGGACAAGCTTGGGTTACATCGAAAGTCGCACTATATCCCTCTTTTGCCTAACGAAGTCTTGCTTTTTGAAATGTCATAGAAGGAAATACTTCGATAAAAGTGTAATGCATTGATTTCAAGAAACGTTGGCTAATAGCTGAAGACCAATTGAATCACGCTGTTCACTTTGTCTTCGTGGAGTAAGTGCTGTCTTTCATTGGGCACAATGTCCTGCTTTCTGCTGAGATCACGAATTCAAATGGTTTGCAAGCGTTTACTACACTCGGATGACTTTTAGGAAAGAAAAATATATATACATATATACAGACAGAAGTGATGTATGAAAGGAGATGGAATGTATCCTGATTACAGTGTGACAATAAAATCCATAAAACAAGAATTAATTCCACCTTGAAGTTTAGATTTACAATGAACGAACAATTTCCGCATTATTTCATTGCCTGCTATTGATGATGAATTTTGAGTACAACTTTTGTCACAAAAATGTGGGGAAACTGTCATTTACATCAACTTTGAGTCCACACTACACACTTACATGTATAAACAGACCATCGGTATGTGAATAAGGAACGAAAATGTTATGTGATATAATGACTAGAAGTAAGCATTTTGTACTGCAAATAAATCAGTACCTTGGCAATAATATGGGGGAAATGTGAATCGTTAAGTCCGTCGCTGAAATGGTTTTGTCAGGACTCCGGTTTTCAGTGCGATGGATCACGGATGGCTATTTTGATATTCACCATCCCTAATGTCTTATCCCATAACCCTGGCAAGGGCACGTGCAATCACTATAATGAAACAGCTGGGCTGTGTTGATGTTTGGAATCCATTTGGATAATTGTAGGTCCAATAATCCCTCTGTTTTTAATTATTATTATTAGTTTTTAATCTGTTATTGGTTTCACTGTAAGCGTTTGGACACAAAAGTATGTACTCACGCTTCAGCATACCCATCGAGTTTATCTAATGCGTGGTCTCAGTGAAATTACATCACTCTAGAACAATAAATCTCATATGGAAAATGTTTATTAAAAATGGATGTCAGTAAATACTTGTGTTGTAAAGGTATGAGAGATTTTGCACACGTTTTCCCATCCTGGGTACGACATGGACCGTCTTGCATCGCCTTAACAATATGACCTGAGCGACAAATCTTGCCTGTGTGCTACAATTCGAATGGTCCAGAAAGAAAATAGTTTGTGACTTAAGATTTGCAGGTGCTTAAACGCAAGTTAGGGACGGAAGCGTCGTCTCGTTTTGAAAAATGTGTGGTCAGGGCCGATCGTTCAGCATTGCACGGGGCGGAAGCAAGCATCTCATCTCCTTCACTGACAGGCACCGTTCTTGTTGATCTTCTTCCTGACGGCCTTGATGAAGTGAGAGATCTTCTTCTTGGCATTGGCCCCGACCTTGACCTTGTCCGGGGAGGCAGAGGGCTCGCCCTCGAAGGAGCTGGAGCTGCAGCAGTGGGGACCGCTCTCGCCTCCCTCCTCGCCCTCCTCGTTCTCCCCAGCAGCAGCCGCGGCCTTGCCCTGTAGGGATGCGCCAGTGCGGGCAGCAGTCTGGGCAGTGAGGCAGCTGTAGGTGAAGTCTGCAAGACAGACATTCGACACGGCATTCAGAACTAGCTTGGTAAGCAACACAGACTGAACATAGTCTATATCATGGGCAATCAACACTGCACTGAAATTGAGCTTAATTAATTATGTACCACATAAATAAATTTATACAAAAAAGGTACTCAACACTCCATTCAAACTCAGCTTGGTCAGCATCGAAGATTGACTAATTGGTAATCAGCTTACCTTGCAACATAGCTTTTCATACTGCATTTAAAAGCAGCTCGGTCTTTTATTACAACAGAAGAAAGAAACCTTGCTGAAAATTGGCTTTAAATAAATAAATACATCATTACTGCATTACTGTCAACATCGATATCGAAATCAGGTTCGTCTGCAGCAATTCAAATCAACACCGCATTCCAGGACTAGCCCCACCGCATCTCCCTATGGATTCGAAAGAGGCAAATAACTAGTGAAATCATGAGTACTTACTCTTATTCTAACCACCTCTAATGATTTTTCGAGAGCAATAGCCGTAAATAGCATAGAAAGGCTGATAAGTCGTAATACCTCCATCCATCCATTCTCATCGTGCATCATACGCACTACGGCATTCAACTCGGCTCTGTCTGCAGTAAACACAATCAACATTGGCTTCAACATTGGCTACCGTAGTGAAAACATGGCGTAGCAGCGTGAGTTTTGACGTGACCTGAGCACGCGTTCCAGTTGACCACACGGGGATCGCCCTTGACAACGACGAACGTCTGCACAACTGGCGCAGTACATCACCCTTTCATTAGGACAAAGCTACCGTTCTTGCCACCAACTTGGCACACCAGAATTCGGGCCGCGGTCTCATCTTCTGTGTCAACGACGTCTTCATTGAAGTCGACAGACCATCATGCTATGCCATGAGCGTGCGCGTGCGTGTGTGCATGTTTGAGTGTGCGCGCGCGTGTGTGTGCATGTTTGTGTGTGTGCGTGCGCGCGTGTGCATGTTTGTGTGTGTGTGCATGTTTGTGTGAGTGCGTGCGTGTGTGCATGTTTGTGTGTGTGTGCATGTTTGTGTGAGTGCGTGCGCGCGTGTGCATGCATGTATATAAGTGTGTATAGCGTGGATTAAGCCGCCTTGGCTCAACAGGCAGAAAGGGGACCCTGGCAACGAGCTGTGGAGTGTGGTAGTGAGCATGAGAAGGGGCAAAGAACATCATGGTCCGTCGCTGCATCGGCCTCCTTCTCTAGCCGTCTTGACTTTGGCTTGCCACTCGATTAGGTTGGTTGTAGACGAGAGAGTAAGATCGATCTTGCGCATTTTTTTCCTCATCCTAAACTTTCATGCGCAGATCGGCCTCACTATGCATCTGTGCACCCACAGACATGGTCTGCATCGTCGCCGACGGAAAAACAAGAGGAGAGAGAAAGAGAGAGAGAAAGAGAGAGAGAGAGAGAGAGAGAGAGAGAGAGAGAGAGAGAGATGAACTGAACTGAACTCTATTGCTTTGACCGTCGGCCCATTGCAAGCACATTTTCAACACAACTACGGTTGACATGAGATAACTCAAATGAAATTTTCTCGTATGGACGAAAATTTTCATTAAACAAACATTAATGTTCATGCCGCAGTGTTAGAGGCTTTCGATTTGCTCTAGTTTCTTTCTCATCTTAAAGGCATAATATATGTACATCGATACTGCTCTTATTTTCTTTACTTTTCCTTGCAATGAGAGAGAGATAGTGAGAGAGAGAAGGAGAGAGAGAGAGAATGGGGGGGGGGGGCATTTCTTGCTGATCGAATTGGAGAAGTAACTACAGATAAATGCAGCCAAACGTTTTTACCTTTGTGGTCTTCCTCTTCAGACCCGAAGTAGCCCGCCTCCTCCTCGTTGTTGGTCTCCGCAATGCTGGAGAGCGTCATTTTGGACAAGCCATTGGGGTTGGGTTGGTCGCCTTGACCAGGCAGCGTGTACGTGTGGAGTCGGGGCGGCTTGGGAGGGGGCCGGGACGGGTCCACTGGTTGACAGCCGTCGTCACAAGAATTTGCCTTCCCGTCCTTCTCATCCATCTGCGAAGAAATACTCCATGGAGTGTCAAATCCAAGACATTTATCCATCCTAAACATTCCTTTTCCGGAACAGCCACATTTTAAAACAACTGGACGAGCCTCTCGCATGTGATGAAAAGTTCCCGTCATAAAACATGTCTTTCTGCATCTGTTTTTAAAGTAGCATTTGTAAAGTCGATCTATTTCATGTTGGAGAGAAAAAAATCTTCGGTTACTATTTTGGTCTAATCCTGGGTTTGTTCATTGAGCCAAGATAAATTTCTTCAGCGCTTTTCTCCGCATACCATCCAGTGTGGTTGCCGGGAGTGTAAGTCAAGAGGCTTGTTCAGGAGTACAACGCGCTGCATGAGCGCTTCATGTTGGCAATTGAGCGCTCTTTGCCTCTCCTGAACACCTAAGATGTAGTCAAAGATTATAGGTTACACAAAGATAGTTCATTAGCTCATTGTTGTGAGGATCGAGATACTTTGCACCCCAAGCGGCTAGAACTAGTGGTGAATCAAGGAAAGTTGATCACACCTCTTAGCGACATGTAAAACTTCTTGTCTATCGACGGTTTCTGATGCGTTCCGATCATGTTTGTGAATAAATTTACTGTGTAATGTGTAATAAAATGATTTGCTGCAATAATGGGGGTGTTTTGGCTTTGTTTTTTGTAGCAGGCGTTGTGAAATCCAACTCGACCTAGATCTACATGGTATGGTTTGAATGGGAACGATCTATTTTTCATTATTATCTAAGAATGCAAGCTTGTTTATCAACGTATACACCCCTGTTGAATATCTTTAGGAAATGCAAAGCAATACATACTTGTCAAGAAGGTGATTTGCGGTCAGAAAATCATGCGATTAAGTGAATTCAGTTGCCGCTTCCGCAAAGATTTATAGTTACAATCAAGCGTTGCCATGTGACCTGCATTTCGATTGTTAAAAAGTAGGACCTTTCAATACATTTTGATGCATTCAACATACAGCTTTGATAAATTAATGCTGTTCATGGCTTACATTTTCTTCGGATGGGTTTCCAGTATCCCTAAATATAGCTTTTTCTGCGCGAACTGGAGAGAGCTGCCACCATTGAATTGTCCAAAGCGTAGACATAAACGCCATATATACATAAAAGCAGTCCTCTGATTGGTTCCCTGAATAGAATTCTCCAATCAGCAGGCAGCTTTCTTCGCCGTCTTGTACACTTTCCTTGATTCACCCCTACTCTCGCCGCTAGGTGCAGCGTCTTGTAACTTTATAGAGCAAAAGCTCGGCATGAGCTATCTTTGTGTAACCTATAATCTTTGATGTAGTGCAGCGCTTCACTTGTTAAAGGGGAGGTAAATCTTCTGCGCTCCATGTTGTGTTGATAGACGTGAAGAAAGTGTTTTCGTTGCCACAGACATCGTTTATGCACGTTTAAATGTATTCTGCATGAATAAATTCCACTACTGTGACATCCTTTCTTGCCATTACTCGCACATACAGAGCGCTTGGGGCAAATAAAGCCCGTTCCAGTCCCAAAATGATGTTTCTGAGGGTTATTTTACGCATCGACGGCCAGTGCGGGATCAAAGACGCCATTTTGAATGTGAGGCAAAATCGTCTGCATCACGTCGGATCGGTGATGCAGAGCGCTGCACAGCGCTGAGTGAATCACGCCCCAAAATTGCCGTTCACGAGTGAATCACATGCAGCGCTGAGCAGCGCTTTGAATTGCTGCGCCTCCTGAACAAGCCTATTGATTCGACAATGTTGCTCGTGGGCCTATCCCCCTTCTCTACCCGCTGTTATGTCGTGGCCGAAACTTATTGAAGACTTAGTAAATCCTAGCCCTGATCTTTCTTTTTGAAGGACAAGATCCAAGTAAAATGTTCGTGAATATTTTACTGAAGCATAATTTTTCCACTCATGACTTGGCTGTTTGTCCATTGCTTTCATAACTTTTAGTAGTAGAGCTATTCCCTCATAAGTCTGAAGTAGCGAGAGATGTATAAATTTTCAAGAAAACGTATGCGATTTTTGTTGTAATAGCAGGCATTCTTATGGACCCTACAGATAATTGGACTCCTTCCTCAAATTGATCTGCAAATTGATGTGGGACATGACAGTGAGCTGTACAGGCAAATCGAAGTCTTTTGGATACGATTTGCATTGACAAAATCCAGCGTGCACAAGCAGAATTCGTCAAAAGTCTACAAATCACTTGATTATCGGAGACGAAAACGTACATGGCGACTGTAAACTGAGACACCGGCTCGTGTCTTCCCATTCCCGTCATCCTTTGCCATGTCCTTCCTGTCTTCTGCCGCCTGGTCCCCGTTGTCCTGCTTGGCTTTGGGTTTCGCCTTCTCGGCCTTCTTGCCGTCTTTGCCACTCGCCGACCTCTTCTTCTCCTTGGTCGGGGAAGTGATGTTGTTCCGTCTGCATTCAGTTCCCTGTGGTTGGGAAGAGTCTTTGCTGCCTTCTTTCTGCGGCGCCCGAGTCTTCTTGTTAGTGGGGCTTTTGCCGGGTTTGTCTTCGCCTTTGGTGGGCCCAGGATCGGTCATATCAACTGGACTCGACTGAAACGTCTGCTCGGAGCGCCGCATGTTGTCAGGAAGGTCTTTGCGATCGTTGCGGCTGGAAAGGAACTTCTCTCCGTAGAAGTCCATGTTCATGAAATCGCAGTACGGGTCGGCCGAGGAGGAGCGAGGGGACGTCTGCCTCGGTTTCTGGGTCGGGGAGACG
The DNA here is from genome assembly GCA_034096865.1 of Theodoxus fluviatilis. Lineage (NCBI taxonomy): Eukaryota > Metazoa > Mollusca > Gastropoda > Cycloneritida > Neritidae > Theodoxus > Theodoxus fluviatilis. The sequence goes on from JAWQFJ010032939.1 coordinate 36,958, forward strand.
ATGTCCGTGAAATCAGCACATCGGTAGCGTTCCTCGGAAGTCCACCGAGGCGTGCGTCCACCTTGGGCAAGAGTCTTCTCAGCTTCGTAACCATAGAGGTCGTAGCCGAATCCCTCGCCATCTTTGTCAGGGCATGCATTCTTCGTCTGGTCGTAGTGATCTAAGTCACCGCGACGACTCTGGTGGTTTTGCTCAAGATGGTGTCTCAGCTGAGTGGTTTGAATTCCAGCACCACCAGTACAACCGCGCGAAGCTGAAGAGCTTCGCTGATTGGTCATTCCCGAGGGGGCGGTGCAAGGCTGCTTCCTGCCATAGGCTGCACAGGAAGGGGAGGGGCTAGAAGCGTCGGAGTGGGAGGAGTTTGCGGAGCGGGCACGGGGTGGCAGGGAGGCCTGGCTTTGGTCGATGCTGCAGCTGGTGACAGACGAGTTGCTGGAGCTTTTGCCGTCATGGCCGGGTTGCTGCTGATGCTGTTCTCGTCTGCTGCGCACCTGACAAATGCAAAGGAAGGAGAGTGGTGGTGAAAGAAAAACGTTGAATGCGGGATGTGCATGGAAGTAAACAATCTTGGGGTCTAAAAGAACCCGTTTTGCAAGGCGTTTGATATTGGTATCAAGAAACTTTCTCGCATCGTTCCATCCACAGCCGAATCTGAGACAAACAGTTCTACTGAGGTATGCGTATCGAAAAACTGTTGAAATCTGCAGTTATAAACTGTTCTCTACGACGATCACATAAGGTCCGACCTACACACACCCCAAGCACACGTGAAAACTGCGATATTTTTTCTCCTTGGAGCGTAAGCACTGTTTATTTCTCAACACGAGTCTGTCTAGGAAAACTGCTGCTACGTGATGTGGAAAGTGCATGCGATTAAGACAAGTAGGCCTACACGCTCGCCGATTGGCTGGCGATGCGCGCGGTGGGAGGTGCGCCCAGAGGTTAATTCACCGTAAACTCGAGAGGAAGCATTCGCACACACCTGTATGTCAAATGCTCTTAATCAAACAATCATGATGTGCCTTTGTATAAATTTACATATTGATTTGAATGCACCGATCAGAGAGTGCCCCAGTCAGGTGCATGCAAGCAGGATTCGAAAGTCTTTTCAGACCCTTGTTGAAAACATTGTCCACTAAGTCAACTGCGCGTGATGCATTTTAGCCGGTCAATGTCATACGACATGAGCGTCTGTTAATAATAGCCGAAAGGGCGGAGTAAGGGCAAAGTCCTCCAAAAACAACAGACTTCCACGCAAGCCATACTGGCTGATGGGCATTTGTCAACACTGAACTTGGAGACAGGGTTACGGAAAAGAAGTTTGCATGTAGAGCCGTATGTGGGCTGGCGCACACTAGGTCGTCCTGTGACCGCTCCTTGACCCCTTAGTGTCTGAAAATGACAGTCACAGTCACTGCGCATGCTCCAACACCCACAGCACTCTGCAAGACCAACAACGTTCTCACTCCTTCAAGAGAGGGAGAGACGACACGCCTTTCCACTCCAAGCGGGTATACACTTATGAACAACATCGCCCGACAAAATGAATGCATGTGACCACTCCAAATGCATTGTCACTGCAGAGAGTCTCTCACCTCCGCCAAGAGCTGATGGATGGACTTGATGACGGGGACGGCTGCCGCGGTTGTCTGGCGACAGACTTCGGCACCTTTGCTTACGTCGTCATCCGCGTGAGTGTTCACGTTGGACTGGCACCGGTTTTCTTCGCATCTCCGTCCCTCACTGATCAGGGTCGGGTTGGTAGTGGACTGACGAGTGTTCTTGGCACACTCGTTCCTGTCGGCGTTCATTGGAGGGCGGGCGTAATTGTCGGGGTTGTCCCTTGCGATGCCCCTGCAGTAGATGTAGCAGTATGCATGGCTGACAGAAGTAGACCCATCAAAACCAAGAGTTACTGTTTAAGTCATTAAGATTATGTGGGAGCATCCTTGACAAATTTTAACTTTATTTACACACACACACACACACACACACACACACTCACACATACATACACACGCACACGCACGCGCACACACACACACACACTCACACACACACACTCACACTCACACATACATACACACGCGCACACACACACACACACACTCACACTCATATACACACGCACACGCGCGCGCACACACACACACACACACTCACCCACACACAAAGAGGAATAGACATACCATGTGGACCTTCCAGACTATTTTTTGTTGAAGGAAACTGGCTAACCGTCGCCTGCAACTCGGAATCGTACCATTAACGCTTGAATATGCCTTACTATTTCAAAATAAATTGAAAATGTCGGCCTAAATTATTTGTAAATCGACTCTACCTTTTTGTAATATATGTTTTTCAATACCGAAAAAAATTGTGACAGCTCTCAAATATCAATGTTCAAACTCAGATATCATGAACAGCTGCTCCCCAAACATGCTTTTAGTTTATGTGGATTCCAGTGGTCTTTGTTATAGATTCTTCTGCAGCTGTTTCATGTACCCGTGAAAGTCAAAGATCCTGTTGGTTTGATATTTCCCCTTTGGTTAGACTTCCGCAGGCGAGCCACACTAGTGGACTCGTCCGAGGAGAGGGGTGTGGGAAAGACATCGAAGCTAGCAGGCCACAGAAACTGGTGGGCCATGGCATCTGATTCAGGGTGTTTATGCTCGATACAGGGCCACAGCATCTGATTCACGGCGTTTATGCTCGGTACAGGGCCACAGCATCTGATTCAGGGTGTTTATGCTCGGTACAGGGCCACAACATCTGATTCAGAGTGTTTATGCTCGATACAGGACCACAGCATCTGATTCAGGGTGTTTATGCTCGACACAGGGCCGCATTGCCTTGCCGACTGCTGCAACTTTAATGTTTTGGACAAAATCCGTTAAATAGCGTCTTTGCACACCATTAAATCCCCCCCTTCTCACCTCCCCCCTTCCCCCTCCCCCTCCCCCCTCCCCCCCCCCCCCCCCCCCCCCCGAATATTCGCTGACTTTCCCGCACCCCTTTCCTTAGACAAGTCCACCGCCTGCGAAAATCATTCCCCCAAAGGACAGTGAATCTACAGATTGGCGAAGTAAGTTTTTGTCCTTTAATCTATAATTTCCGCTGTTCTTCTTTCAAGTGATTTTCCATCTATGCACTTCACTGTGGCAGAGGCTTTCACATGGGAACAAATCTGCCGCCAAGCCACGTCTTCGTTTGTCAGGGTCACTTTGTATTTGGTCTGAGGAAGAGCCTCATGGGCATTGGTCAAAAGTGCTCGATGTTTCGGATCAACAGAGGGATTCAGTCAGCAGAGCCACACAGAACTAGCAATAGACTGTTCTGCGTTCGTGCCCCACGGTCTATTTTTAACAGACGTCTACATGTACATCACGTGAAGTTGTCAATTTGGTCACGTGCATCAATGGAGACTTCTCTGCAGTAGACCTACCTTATGAGATCTCTGCATATTATGAAAAGAATAAAATGGTGAGCATAATCAAAGTGTGGTGTACTAAAGGAAATAAATGGATAGCGAGAGAAGAGAAGCAGGTGGGACATCATAGTCTAGAAATCTTTGCTAATGCATTATAATCGCGGTCACGTGATCCAGATGGCGGAGCATTGTGGAAATGTCTGTTAAGTACATGAGGCTTATACCTTGCTTGGCTTTTCTCACGAGAGGGAACGCTGCTGAAATCGTGTGTGTGTGTGTGTCTGTGTGTTTGTGTGTCTGTGTGTGCGTGTGTATGCGCGTGTTTATGCGTACGTATGCAATGTGTGTGTGTGTGTGTGTGTGTTTGTGTGTGTGTGTGTGTGTGTGCGTGCGCGAGCGTGTGAATGCGTACGTATGCAATGTGTGTGCGTGTGTAAGTGTCCAATGTGTGCGTGTGTGTTTGTGTGTGTGTGTGTGTGTGTGTGTGTGTGCAGTGTGTATGTTGTGTGTGCGTGTGTGTGTATTTGTGTGCATATGTGTGTGCACTGAATGTATGTGTTTGTGTTTGCGTATGTGTGCATGCAGTGTGTGCGTATGTGCTTGTGTGTGTGTGTGTGTGTGTGTGTGTGTGTGTGTGTGGTTATGTGTGCATACGTGTGAAGTGTGTCTGTGAGCACAGTGTGCGTGTGTATGTGTGTGCAGTGTGTGTGTATTGGTGTGCATGCATGCACGCGTGCATGTATGTATGAGGAGGAGGATGGACAGACAACAAACCTCTCACAATAAAGGTAAATCGTTTTAATCAAAAGAGCTCTTACAAAAATAAAAAAGCTGAGAAAGTAATGAACACCAGAAGAAAACAGTGTAAGTCTGAATAAAAAAGGAGTATAAATATACAGGTGTATGGTTCGCTGTGCGTCGTACTCTACAGCTCACCGTCGATATTTGCACTTGTTGCTATGGAGCCCTATGTACATACAGAATAAAAAATTCATCAAAAGCTCCAGTCCAAGGGGCCAAACTGACCGAAGCGAGAAACAACGTAGAGTGTATTCCCGGCTTTCTTCTTGGATGGCGTGTCCTTTCAAAGCTTCCTCGATAGAAGATAAGAGTTTGTTTGTGTTTTAATATATTTACCTTTGACTTTCTATCTGTTACGTCCTTTTAAGTTTTTCCTCTGTTTTACAAAACGTATTTGAAGTCACTTCGCTTATTTTCAAGTTCCATTTGTTTCTTATAATGTTTATACATAACCTTTTTTTTACATCTCATTTTCTGTGACAGTATTTCATGACGCCTATCAATCATTTATATAACGTAATTTCAAGAAAGGAGAAATTCCCTTTTACTGATCCCGAAGCTGTCTCAGGCCAGACTCAAAGTGGGTCTAATAAACGGCATGGCTAATTTTTTCTTCGCGATCTTATCTAAAAATGGAGAGGAAAATACCCTTCAAGCTTTCTGCTTCTAGAATACAAAGGAAAGCACAGCTGTCACTTATACATTTTGCCGAGAAAAAGACGCAACATAGACCGTTCTTTGTTCCTCTCCTCTTCATAGAAAGAGGTAGTAGACTGGAAAGCAAGTCACAGGCCTGTGTGAGGTAAAACCATCAAACTGTAAGGAGTAAAACATAAAAGGGGCAAACAAAAACTCTGTCACTGACACTAGTTTACAGTCTGTCCATCTCGACCCTCTTCAACACTCGGTTGGTCTTTACCGGATGTCGCCCTCAGACTCGGGTTCCTTGTCGTGACCAGGGCCATGTTCCTGGTCCCTGTAGAGCAAGGCCTGGGTGCTTCTCTCAGGGGGGCGCTCGAGGGGGATACTGGAGGAAGACTCCTGCACTTGGGGTGCCATCCCATTGTTGCTGGGAAAATAAAATCGACCATATATATATATATATATATATATATGTGTGTGTGTGTGTGTGTGTGTGTGTGTGTGTATAGCGTGAGTGGTGTATGTGTGTGTGTATGTGTGAGTGTGTTTGTGTTTGTGAAGAACACTGGAATTGAGGGTCGAGGGTTTTCGCCCCCGTGTGAGGTCCTCAACATAATTCCCATTCCCAGCAGGACGTCTGCCCTGTACAAGGAACAGCCGGAAACTTGAGTTTGTATAAGAGATACCTTCTGAGGAAAAGCATACACGCACACGTTGTACATCCTACGGCCAGCATGACTCGATGCCCCTTCATTAGCTGGAACCCCAAACTTCTGATCTTTTGGAGCCTACCGTAGTACCTCAGCCAAGAAGGGCCTCAAACTGCTAAAGCGGTGACTTGGGAGCCTTGGAACAGCACCAAACCATTCACAGTTTACAGCTAGTAATCGGTGATTTGTATCAAGGAAGACAAAGAAGCTGAAACTGAAAAATGCAAAATGCCATATATGGAATGAAGTTTCGGCTCGTACTTGTACCAAAAAGCTCTCCATTTCGCTCTCCAGCAGAACTTCAAGGGAGATGCAAGAGGGTGACGCCCGACTCTCGTGCTCAAAAAGTGACTTTTAGCTAATAGTTGTGTCTGTCACGATGGCGATTTTAGCATTAACTTGCAAGGATGTGAAAGTAAAACCAGTTCACTCTAAGCAGCCCTTACCCATTCATGTCGAGTGTTGCCATCGAGAGGTTGCTACGGCAACGGTCGATGCTCTTCTCGATGTTGTCGATCTTCTGCTGGAAGGCCTTGCTGCGGTCCCGGATGTTGCGTTTGGTGTTTTGCACATGCCTCAAGTCCTTCTCGAACTCCATGTCCTGCGGGAAGTGACGTCATCACACTGGAGACCGAGTCTTCAAACCGGAATTACACAGCGAGCTGGTCGACATGAGTAACGTTGTCACTCGCTGCATCAGCTCTTTTGGTGAATGTCAGAAACCACCATGACTTTGCAAAGTGTTTAAACTTCCTTAGTTCATAGGACAGGAATCGCAAATATGCCATGTAGCAACCGTTACAGTACAGCAAGATATAGGACAAAACGAAAAGGTCGGAGGGTGGGGAGCGGGGGAGGGGGGAGGGGGGGTTGAGGGTAATGGAGGAGGAAGGCAGTTCTATCTCATCCCGAAGGGACAAAATGGGCCACTTCCACTGGCAGCATATGTGTGAACTCAACGAATGAAAAAAACGCTGACGCCACATATGTGCAAGGAAGGTATTTCATAAAAAGTCTCCCTACCTCTGCACTTGCTGGTTCAAGACGATTACACCACACATATGCTACATAACAAAGAGGTCATTAAGCATGCTCAGAAAAGGATTAACTATAATAAGCCACAAGGAAATAAAACACAAAATGTTGACGTCAATTCACACTGCCGTTGACTTCTTTTGAACCGGCTGCAGGACACCTGTTAGATAAAGGTGAACGAGGATGGACATGTCCGCATTAGCAAACTACAGGTTCCTGTGTTTCAAAAGCTATTAACCAAGATGCAATTACTTCTCTTCCAGTTTACAGTATTTTGTTGGCAAATCAGAAACGTTTAGAGCGAATTCCATTCATTCAGCAGCTCCATCTTGAATGCTTTAATCTAGCACCACTTCTGCGGACCTGGGCACTGCTTACCATCATCTTCATTTCGGCCACAGAGCGCTTGACCATGGTCCAGGCAGTCTTGTAGTCATTTTTCTCCAGACACGTCTCTACATCTGGGGAAACAACAAAACCAACATCAAAACATCAGTTACACAATTTACACGTATACAGATTTATGCCGCTTGTAAGACCAAGCTGTTACAAAACCTTTGCGTCAAAAAGGACAGTCCAATTAAAATCAGATCGATAACATTTTGAACCTTCACCTCTCCTTAGGATCAAGCAAATGCTGTCGTTTAGCACACGCACACGCACGCACGCTCACGCACATATGCGCGCGCACACGCACGCACACACACATCAAATAGAGAGGAAGGGAGGGAGATGGGGAGTGTGTGTGTGTGTGTGTGTGTATACAGGTGTGTGTGTGTGTGTGTGTGTGTGTGTGTGAGAGAGAGAGAGAGAGAGAGAGAGAGAGAGAGAGAGAGAGAGAGAGAGAGAGAGAGAGAGAGAGAGAGAGAGAGAGAGAGAGAGAGAGAGAGAGAGACGCACGAAGATAGATCATCCAAGTACAAGAGACTATGGGCGCGTTTGTTTGGCCCCAAATCTCGAGAAAATCGCGAGGGCTAGGCGTTTCCTACGTTCCTCGCTCGCCGTGAAGGCGGGAGGCAGAGGGAGGTCCGGAGCTCCCTCGAAGCTTCACGCTGCAGTGACCCGGATGAGCCAAATGGCGGAGACAGTACGTGCGAGTTGGGCTGGTGTTCGGAGATAACAGTGCCTGTAATGTGCTTCTCAGGATCCGAGAATGGAAAAGTGTACGTACACGGAAGTATTTGCTGTTCGAGTGTTCATTTGTATAGGCCTATCTTGAGGAGTAAGTGTATAGGTTATTTCTGGACCTACACTGTCGAAACCCTTTTTTTATCCCTTGCAAACACGCAACACCGTATACGTACGCTCTATGAATTATGTCCCTTGAATTGATCGAAATGAATCGAGGCCTAACATTTTTGACAAAATTGTCTACAGTTGAACCGGCCCGGGTATATTTTTTTTTCGTTGAAAAAGTTCCCGTGCCATTCGATATGACACCATGGCGTGTTCTAATACTTCTATCGTGAAAAACTTATGTGATATCTGAATCGTCAGTTATTTCGTCTATCGGCAACTTCTTCACCGACTCTGGCGCCGGGATGCAGCCATGTTCTTCCACCTTCCGAGTTGATGATTGGCCGTTTTTCTAGATGTGGGAGGAGCTCACTCGCCCTAGACTAGCCATTCAGGGATAATCTCGAGATTTTGGGCCAAACAAACGCACGCTAAGTAAACCTTGATTCGTTCTCCAAACCACCTAAACTTCATCCCCTCTCCCCCACCTTGACAAGCCCCAAGTCAAACGCACGCTAAGTAAACCTTGATTCGTTCTCCAAACCCCCTAAACTTCATCCCCTCTCCCCCACCATGACAAGCCCCAAGTCAGTATCCCCCAAAGAGACACAGACCCCAGGGTCCGAGGTTCGATACTTGCCCAGACACACGGCACGGCTGTCCTTAATGCGAGGCCCCAGCTCTTCCATGCGCACGCTCCAGGTGCTGGCCTGTATGGGCATAGGACGCTGCTCGCTGCAGCTGCTGCCACCTCCCCCGCCCTGGATTGGAGTAACGAATAGATGAAAGAATAAATGAATGAATGAAATAGTGAATGGACAAAAACGGAGAGTGAATGAATAAATGAACAAATAGCTACCGATTCAAGAACAAAGTTTCAGCACCAAGAATGGCCCAACTGACAACTGTTATAATCGCCGACTAGAAGCGATTTTAAAAAATGTTGTTCTTCACACAAATCAAAATCCTGTAGACGTGTGTGTGTGTGTGTGTGTGTGTGTGTGTGTGTGTGTGTGTGTGTGTGTTGTGTGTGGTGTGTGTGTGTGTGGTGTGTGTGTGTGTGTGTGTGTGTGTGTTTTGTGTGTGTTTGTGTGGTTGTGAGTGTGTGTGGTTGTGAGTGTGTGTGTGTGTGTGAGTGTGTGTGTGTATGTGTGTGTATGTAACTGTGTGTGTGTGTATGTGACTGTGTGTGTGTGAGTGTGTGTGAGTGTGTGTGTGTGTGTGTTTGTACGTGTGTGACTGTGAGTGTGTGTGTGTGTGTGTGTATCTGTACGTGCGTGCGCGTGTGTGTTTGGAAAATTTATGGCGGGGACCAAACTCTACGTACGTGCATAAGACGAGTCTTATTGTCAATCTCGCCGAGCTTGTTGTAGGTGGTGTCCAGTTCCTCGTTCACCGCTGCCATCTGCTTGGCCAGCGATTCTATAAAATAATTTAGAGGACTTAAGAGGAGCTAAAGTATCGCAGATTGTCACAGGATACATGCACGGTGTTGATCTGATATCAGGTCGGTGGGGAGAAAATCCTAACACACTTGTACGTATGAGTCACAAACAATTAAGTCCCGCCCTTTCTTTCCAAAAACCTTGTATTTAAAAGGAACAACTCGGAATAAGTCCTATTAACAACTCACATAACATCTACATGATGCCGAAAAATGCAGAAACGCATCTTTGTGAATCTGTCCAGATTTTAATGTCAACTTTGTGTGTGTGTGTGTGTGTGTGTGTGAGTGAGAGAGAGAGAGAGAGAGAGAGAGAGACAGACACAGAGAGAGAGAGAGAGAGAGAGAGAGAGAGAGAGAGAGACAGAGAGACAGAGAGAGAGAGAGAGTGAGAGAGAGAGTGAGAGAGAGAGAGAGAGAGAGAGAGAGAGAGAGAGAGAGAGAGAGAGACAGAGAGAGAGAGAGAGACAGACAGACAGAGAGAGAGAGAATCACTTTTTGTTGGCTTCCATTTTTCGAAATTAACTTTGACTAGGTCATTCTGTCTCTCCATTCACGAAACTCTCCCCAACCGCAGGTAGGCCTTCCAGGGATATGAAACTGACGGCTTCCAGCCAAACACAACGTTTCATTCCTTCATCGCAAGGAGTCGGAGTTTTTGGGAAGAAATGCACGCTCCATCTGCACGTCTCCTGACGTCCGCGCGCACCCCCACCACACTGACCTTTCTCGGCTAGCAGTTCACGGACGCGACGCAAAGTACGGCTGCCCTCCTCCTCCAAGATGGCGGACTCACGGGCCACGAAATCTGCTCGAGCCCGCTCCGCCTCCACCTTCCTCCTGGCCTCGTCTGCAACACAGATAGTCTCTGTCAACATCATCCCGTCAAGTGATCTAACGAATTCTTTGACAAGAAGGGCAAAGCCCATACGACTCACATACTTGACCTTACAAGACCTTGACCTTCAGGTGACCTTCAAGGTCAAGGTCAAACACTAAACCTAGCAATGGCATCATACACTAAGAAATGCTTTACACATTTTTCCTACAAAAATACATGTGGCCTTGACCCAAGGTCAAGGTCATCCAAGGTCATGCAAAACAAAGCTGTTAATTCAAGACATAGGAAGCACAATGGTGCTTATTAGCACTTTCTACCATGAGATATGGTCACTTTTAGTGGTTCACTACCCCATTTTGGTCACATTTCATAAGGGTCAAAGTGACCTTGATGATATGTGACCAAAT
>JAWQFJ010032939.1:52500-55599 GCA_034096865.1 Theodoxus fluviatilis
ATAGATAGATAGATAGATAGATAGATAGATAGATAGATAGATAGATAGATAGATAGATAGATAGATAGATAGATAGATAGATAGATAGATAGATAGATAGATAGATAGATAGATAGATAGATAGATAGATAGATAGATAGATAGATAGATAGATAGATAGATAGATTGATGGATAGATGGATAGATGGATAGATAGATGGATGGATAGATGGATAGATGGATAGATGGATGGATAGATGGATAGATGGATAGACGGATAGATGGATAGATGGATGGATAGATGGATAGATAGATGGATAGATAGATAGATAGATAGATAGATAGATAGATAGATAGATAGATAGATAGATAGATAGATAGATAGATAGATAGATAGATAGATAGATAGATAGATAGATAGATAGATTAAAAGATAGATAGAGAGATATGTCACGATGGGAGCGTAGTGTGGTTGGACTAGGCCGCGATGAGCCGAGACTATAGAGAGGCGTGTGTGACTCCACTCTGCTCCAGTAGCAGGAGAAACCCCCCGATGAAGCAGGGGTGCCGTGGTACCCTTGCTATTGCAGCGCCAGATACTGCATGGTGCCATGAGGCCAGCTGGGCAGCAGGCAGGGAGTGTAGAGGCTGTGCTGGCCTCTCTCTCCCTTCACTCCCTCCAAGGGATCAGCAGATAAGCAAGGCTGGGTTTCGCATTCCACCTTCTTTATTCATAGCAACAGTGCAGTACATAGCCTCCTGCTCTGGCCGAACTCTCTGGCCGAATCTCCCTGGCCCTGTTACACACAGGCTTTATATAGCCATCACGCGGGCCGGAGCGAAGGCGGGCTAAGCAGAACATGGTAACGAGATTTCCAGTGGACACGAAATTGTGTTAGCATGACAGCTCCTAAACACTATTTGAAGCTTAAATCACCAATCACATATGGCAAACTCCACTCCGTTGGAAAGTGTATTAATCGAAGCTCAACCTGCGTCAATGAATGAATTCCAAAAGTGATTCGTATAGAAATGAATGGCAGCTGAAGTATTTAAAGCGCCAATTGAATCAGACACTTATTCATCATTTTCCATTAATATTATTGTTTACAACTCACGGAGTGCGGGTTGCCATATATGGGATGGTTGATAATGATAAACACTACGTTCCTATTCAATACTACAAACAGTGCATGATACATTAAATGAATAAACTATAAAATTTGGTGTGATCTCAAACACGCACAAATGCTTGAGGAAGCGACACATGGAAAGGCAGTCTGCGCGATCATATATCTCTACAGCAGGGACAGGGCGCAAGCGAAACACGCCCCACGTATCTCTGCAGTTACAATCTGTGCAGGCAAATATGGAAACGAGAGACAATACGTTTAACTACAGAAATCTGGACAAGTCCCTACGTCATAATCATAATCTCACCCTCTTACATCCCCCCCTGCCTTTTCCGTACCTCGTCCTCGAGGTATATATAAAACAAGAAGGGCAAAGCCCATACGACTCACATGCTTGACCTTGACCTTTATATGACCTTGACCTTCAGGTGACCTTCAAGGTCAAGGTCAAACAACTAAACCTACCAATGACATCATACACAAAGAAATGCTTTACACATTTTTCCTACCAAAATACATGTGACCTTGACCCAAGGTCAAGGTCATCCAAGGTCATGCAACACAAAGATGTTAATTCAAGACATAGGAAGCACAATGGTGCTTATTGGCACTTTCTACCATGAGATATAGTCACTTTTAGTGGTTCACTACCCCATTTTGGTCACATTTCATAAGGGTCAAAGTGACCTTGACCTTGATGATATGTGACCAAATGTGTCTCATGATGAAAGTATAACATGTGCCCCACATAATTATTAAGTTTGAAACAGTTATCTTCCATAGTTCAGGGTCAAGGTCACTTCAAAATATGTATACAATCCAACTTTGAAGAGCTCCTGTGACCTTGACCTTGAAGCAAGGTCAACCAAACTGGTATCAAAAGATAGGGCTTGCTTTGACCTATATACCACTTGTAGCTAAGGTCGCCATTCTCAATAACGTGGGAGAAAATTGGGAAAATGTGAAAAATGACTGTTTTTGAGACCACATTTATGGCTCCTGTGACCTTGACCTTGAAGCAAGGTCAAGTCACTATGTATGTTTTTTGAGGCATTGTCATCATACACCATCATGCCACATTTGGTGTTGATAGACTTAATAGTCTCCGAGAAAAATCCAACGTTTAAGTTTTTTACGGACGGACGCCCGCCCGGACGGACGCCCGGACGGACGGACGACACGGCTCAGTACATAGACTCACTTTTGCTTCGCATGTGAGTCAAAAATAAAAAAATGGAGTAGTACACATAACAGAGTAACATAGACAAACAAACAAACAACCCGTGCGTATCTGTAGGCCCCTACACACAATCTAGAAGTGGTCTTAACCGTTCAACTAGTTGATGGATAGCAACGAGATTTAACTATCACATTACAAAACATAGCAAAACTAAGACAACAGAGCATGTAGGACAGAACAACTTGAAGCGGTTTTAACCTCTCAACAAGTGTGTTGTCGACATGGCTAGACACACAAACCGTGCAAGCTAAAAGCGGTTTTAACCCTTCAATTAGATGCACACAATGAATGACACAAAGTGGCGTTGCTTAGCACTACAACACCCAGCAATGCGCACATGTCATTACAAATTCCACAGCAATGAACACCCATTGCAATTTTCTCAATCACTAGTGACACAGTGATATATATGGTATTTCCACTCAAGACAATACCCAGCAATGCGCACATGGCATTACAAATTCCTCAGCAATGAACACCCATTGCAATTTTCTCAATCACTAGCGACACAGTGATACATATGGTATTTCCACTCAAGACAATACCCAGCAATGCGCACATGGCATTACAAATTCCACAAAAATAGCAAAGCATCATCCTGCAATGCGCACATGGCATCACAAATTCCTCAGCAATAAACAATCATGGGAATTTCCTCAATCACTAGCGACACAGTGATACATATGATATTACTGAAGACAGTACCCAGCAATGCGCACATGGCATTAGAAATTCCACAAAATAGCA
>JAWQFJ010032940.1:0-11477 GCA_034096865.1 Theodoxus fluviatilis
TGGTCTTGTCCCCACACGGCAGTCTGGTCTTGTCCCCACACGGCAGTCTGGTCTTGTCCCCCACACGGCAGTCTGGTCTTGTCCCACACACGGCAGTCTGGTCTTGTCCCCACACGGCAGTCTGGTCTTGTCCCCACACGGCAGTCTGGTCTTGTCCCCACACGGCAGTCTGGTCTTGTCCCCACACGGCAGTCTGGTCTTGTCCCCACACACACGGCAGTCTGGTCTTGTCCCCACACACACGGCAGTCTGGTCTTGTCCCCACACACACGGCAGTCTGGTCTTGTCCCCACACGGCAGTCTGGTCTTGTCCCCACACACACGGCAGTCTGGTCTTGTCCCCACACGGCAGTCTGGTCTTGTTCCCACACGGCAGTCTGGTCTTGTCCCCACACACACGACAGTCTGGTCTTGTCCCCACACGGCAGTCTGGTCTTGTCCCCACACGGCAGTCTGGTCTTGTCCCCACACGGCAGTCTGGTCTTGTCCCCCACACAACGGGGGCGTAGACTGGAGGAGGTTAGAACGGACAATTCCCCATTGTAATAATGTTCTTGTTTTGTTTTTCATCTTCGTTTCATTTCTATGCACTAATGTGTGCGCGCGCGCTTGTGTGTGTGTGTGTGTGTGTGTGTCTCCAAGTGTCTGTGTATATGTTTGTGCGTGTGCGTGTGTGTGTTGTGTTTTGTGTTTGTGGTGTGTGTGTGTGTGTGTGTGTGTGTGTGTGTGTGTGTGTCTGTGCATTCTGGAGCTCGTGCACTCGCAAAATATGAGCAACAAATAAATAGCTTGTCCAAATACGTGAGTATCCACAAGTGCTGACATTGAAACAACGTCTGCAATTTGCATCAACTAGGATACAGCCACTGCAAGCACAGTGAAGTCTGTCACAGCGTGTCTGAACTGTCCTGCCTACCTGCACACAGAGGAGGAGCAAATCCGTCCTGACACGCAGTGCATGAGCCGTTCTTCTTGTCACAAACTTCTCCTCCTGAGCACCTGCCACAGGTAGAACACCCCTCTCCGTATGTACCGTCTCTGCACGCTGAAAACAGACAACACAAAAATATGCTCACGTTTCACTGCAACAATCTACTAAGTGTAGGATACAAGAATTAATTGAAAATGCAGTGTACACTGTTTACACATTAACAAACTTGAATCACGAGTGACAAGTACATGCAATTGACATGTGCTGATAAATCTGGCCCAGAAAGTAAAGAGATAAAAGGCGTTTGCCCTATATTTCCTTACGATATGAAATACTTTAAACTCGTCATTCAATGCAAGGAAGATTATGGCACCCTGGTCATAAGTAACACTTTATACCCTGGATTTGTTGCTGTGGATCAGACGTCACTTTCATTACTTCCCCCTCATATTCTGCAACTTTGTCTCTGTGCATGCAAACAATTCCATGCATAGAAAGGCAAATGGAAGCTACCAGTCTAGAAGAAGCATACTGAGACCAGAGTGGTCCTTACAGGAAACCAAAGGCATCCGTTACCTTGGATACAGCGAGGTCCGTCCCATCCTGCATTGCAGCCTGCAAGGCAGTTTCCTGTCACGTGATCGCAGACAGCGTTGTCACGGCAACTGCCACAGCTGTTGCTGCAGTTGGTTCCGTAAAGGCCGGGGCTGCACGCTGTCAAAAGGCAAGAAAGTTTAGTTTCTGAACAAGAACAACTAAATTTGTGAATGTTTGAGAGATGTGGGTAATGCTAAGGCAGTAATGGAAAGAGGTCAAAGAAGCTCTACAAAGACTGTGTCAAGGAAAACCCGAAACATGCAGCTCTTGCTGTGGCAGAGCTGGAAAACAGCGCTCAGGACAGAGTTAGCTGACGTGCAGCAACCTACAGGGCCGTCAAGAAGTTCCAAGAGTGCCGCCAAGGAAAGATCACTACCGCCAGGCACCGCAGAGAAACCTCTGCATCTGCGCCACCATCAGCCTCCGTTCAGTTCCCCCACTGTCCCAGAGTGTGTCTGCCCACGATAAGACTGACGAGCCATGCACTCCCGCACCCACCAACGAATAGTGCACTAGCGATATCATCGACTCCAATGGTCAGATGTCGAATGGCAACCTCTGGTGAGATTGAGCCTAAAATAATAATAATAATAATAATAATAATAATAATAATAATAATAATATGTGGATTTGTATAGCGCCCTACCATGAATTAAGACATGCTCAAGGCGCATGCACATACAACCATTACAAAATACAATAACACTCAATCATCCCAAAAGTAACTTAATAAACTTAATAACGTAGGAGTCAGACATTCATTTCAGGCATTCGACACACTGATGTGCAGCGTCACCACTTAACCATGAAACTGGGGAGAGGGGGAGAAGAGTCAGGAGGGTGGTAGGGGGGCTTAGGCAAGCTAGTACAAAGAGAACAGTGAGGGGAGGAAGATGAAGAAACTTAGACAGGATCAGGGAACGATTTCAAGAAGAGGTGAGTTTTGAGAGCAGAGCGAAAGGTCGAGGCAGATGTAGAGTGACGAACAGAGGCGGGGAGGTCATTCCAGATAGAGGGAGCCTGATAAAAGAAAGAGCGTTCACCTAATTTTGTTTTAACTGGAGGGTCCTCTGGGAACCTGAGGATTCTTGTGTCTGCGGAAGAGCGTAGCTGTCTAGTGGGTGTGTAGGTGCGCATGGGTTTAGAGAGATATTGAGGAAGATATTCAGCGAAGTAATTGTAGCAAAGACAGGCAATCTTGTATTGGACTCTAGCACTAATGGGCAACCAGTGGAGAGAGCGGAAGAGAGGAGTGAGATGATCTGACTTTTTTGACTTGCAGATGAGTCGAGCTGCAGCATCATGCACTCTTTGAAGTTTATCTGTGAGATAAACGGGACTGCGAGTCAGCATAGGCTTGCAGCACTCACCAGAGCGTGGGGATGGTGCTGGTATCTAACTTCAAGGGTCGGGTCTGCTCGTCAAATTGTGTCGTCAGGCGCAAATGAGGGGTTAATGAAGTGGTTCAGTCATGAAGGAGTATAAGGTGCAGAGCGATTCGATACCCATAACAAGGATGGATGGATGGGTGGATGGAGTTTTACGGCCTATCAGCCTTTGAAGACTATGTAAGGCCATTCTCTGCGATAACCTATTAAAGTAATAGAACAGTAAGTTACGATGTCCCTATTTAATCGCCTCTTACGAATCGTGTAAGGATACGCGGTGGGTCAATTCTTATAACCACCAACCCACAGGGGGAGACCCATAACAAGGAAATTCGTTGCTGTACTAAATCAAGACCTTTACCTACGATGACTTTTTGCCACTCCCGACCTGCGCGCGCCCGCGTGCGTGTGTAAGTGTGTGTGTGTGTGTGTGTGTGTGTGTGTGTGGTTAAGAGAGAGAGAGAGAGAGAAAGAGAGAGAGAGAAACGGGATATATATATATATACACAGAGAGAGAGAGAGAGAGAGAGAGAGAGAGAGAGAGAGAGAGAGAGAGGGAGAGAGAGAGACTTAAGACTTTAGATTTTATTTGCATAGGCCAGCGGCCCGTCACAAGTATACAGACGTAATATAATGTCAACTTATTTACATCAGGGGCGGATCAGTTCTTCTTCTTTTTTTTGGGGGGGGGAGTGTTCCAAACTTTTGTTTAGGGGGGGATAAGGCTGTTGAAAACCAGGATGCAAAATGGTGCTATCTGGTACATTCTGATGATGATCATTGCCAGTTTGGGATCAGAAACACACACACACACACACACACACACACACACACACACACACACACACCCCGATTTAAAAAAAATTGGGGGGGGGGGGGTCCGGAAGCCTCAGAAACCCCCACTCGTCAGCCCCTGTACATACCGAATTTCTCACTTCGTATTTAAAATGCATAATATATTAACATTGCCACATTCCGAGTCATCATTACATTCCTGCCATCGATTAGGTAGTCAAGGCTCCTATACTTCGCCGTTCGTAGATATGTCTTGAGATACTTCTGCCTGATATCTTCATAAAATGGACAATCCATACGAAAATGTCGTTCATTCTCCAAGCTGTCATCACAAAATGGACAATACAAACTTCTGTCCCTTTCATTTCTTCTGTTTATATTCAACTCGTTTATTCCTAGCCTAAATCGTATAAAAATATCCCTGAACTTTTTTATTTTCAACTCATTAATGTATTGTTCCATTTCCATAGACTTTTTAAAGGACATGTAAGTCAAGTAACGATCACTGTCGCTTACGTTTCCACGCCACTCCTGTTGAATAAAGTCTTTATGTCTGTTTCAAACAGTTCAGAAAACCTTTTTCATTACTTGTTCCACATTTGTTCCACAAATATCCAAATTCCAACTGATATAAGCATTGTTTCACAGCTTCAGCCCAATTTACTCTTCCGATTAGATTAGAGTTGATAAACATGTGATAAGCCTGTTTTAGCACCCACCTCACCATAGATCAAACAATTGGGTGTTCTGGTATCAAGGTTCATGAAGCGCTTGCAAGCAAATAGGTGTGCTTTCTCAATTGCTTCGTGTCGACCAATACCCCAGAGTTCTGCACCATATATTAAAACGAGAAGAACTTGAGAGTCGAACAAGCGAAAAAATACAATGGGATTCAAGTTTCGGACACGACGCATTAACTGCATAAGAGAGACAATTTTTTGTTTGGCTTTTACATTTTGGTTTTCTAGGGTAACAGTATCGGACAGTTTGGTTGAAAAAAATGTAACCCAGATACCTATATCTATTTACCACTTCTAGCTGTGTTCCACCAAGAATCTATTTTTCTTTTCGTGCCAAGAAGCCCCCTTTTCGGAAGACCATAATCTTTGTTTTCTCTCTATTGATGGTCTAACCGAGCTGTCTGGAAATGTTATCCAAACTATCCAGTTGGTTCTGAAGTCCCACGGGTGTGATGGAAATTAAGACTACATCATCAGCGAAAATGAGGGAGTAAATTTCAAGCATATCAGGTAACAACTGGACACGGTGTCTACCTCTCTCTGACATAATCTGCAACAACAGACATGACGAGAGAAAACATTATTGGCGACTCTTTGGCGCCTTGCCTTACTCCGGCTGGGCAGTCGAAGAAGTCTGAAAGCACGGAATCCCACCTCACGCATGCCCCCACCCGGGAATAAATGGCTTGCAGCATTCCAAGAAGCTTTGTTGACACTCCTGCTTCTTCTAAAACATACCATAGACAAGATCGGTTGACCGAATCAAATGCCTGTTGATAATCAATAAATGCCACAACAGTCGCCCACGCCTTCCTTCATATACATTTTTCAGTATCATCGCATACAAAGTGAAGATGTGATCAATAGTAGAGTGTTCAGCACGAAATCCAGCATGTTCAAGAGAGAGAGAGAGAGAGAGAGATAAAGAGAGAGAGAGAGAGAGAGAGAGAGAGAGAGAGAGAGAGAGAGAGAATTTGAATTCTTTATTGCAAGGCCGACGGCCCGTCACAATTTTTACATTGTTTTCACAATAAACGCTAGGGTCACACATTTTGAGCATGCTGCATTTGCATAAATTGACATCTTTGCTAATGGCAAAAACAAAAGAAAGAAAATAAACAATCATGCTTACACTTCACTCTTGAAGCACAACCAAGCAATGAGTGGGTAGGGGGGAGGGTACGTACAAGAGGCAAGCAGGGTATTACCATGTCATATGGTGTGCTCATAAATATGTAAACATCTGTAATTATTTGGGGAATAAGTAACCATGGTTCAAGGCGGGTCAGAGGGTGGGCGGGGGATGGGTCGATTTTAGCTTTCAATCTTGGGTGGACTCGGTACTCTAATAATACAATACAACTAAAGTTGTCCGTCGTCTTGGAGACGTTGACGACGGCGTTTCAGCGCATAATGCATAAACATAGCAACACGTTTTGTCTTAATGTGTCCTCGTCCGTCAAACAGAAATGTAAAGCATCTGTTATTTAAATACTGAATATACATTTTTATATATTTTCTCTAAGACCCTTATAGGTTTCACATACTAACAGGAAATGAATTTCATCCTCTACATGATATGTACAAAATGAACAATGTGTATCTCCTCTACTGAACGTGTTGTGAGTGCGAGAGAGAGAGATAGAGAGAGAGAGAGAGAGAGAGAGAGAGAGAGAGAGAGAGAGTGGGGGGGGGGGCAAGTGTATCTTGACTGCCAATACCTACTGAATGTGTCTCCTATCTATCTATGCCTACTATGTACATGTACGTGTTTTCTATCACCTCATATCTTCTGTAATTTCCTGCTATCACTTCATATCAACCGTGTGTGTCTCCTTTCCCTCATACCTATTGTGTCTCCTGTCACTACATATCTACGGAATGTGTCTTCTGTCACCTCATACCTATTGTGTCTCCTGTCACTACATATCTACGGAATGTGTCTTCTGTCACCTCATACCTATTGTGTCTCCTGTTACTACATATCTACGGAATGTGTCTCCTGTCACTTCATACCTATTGTGTCTCATGTCACGAATGTGTCTTCTGTCACCTCATACCTATTGTGTCTCTTGTCACTATATATCTACTGAATGTGTCTTCTGACACCTCATAACTATTGTGTCTCATGTCACTCAATATGTACTGAATGTGTCTCCTGTCACCTCATACCTATTGTGTCTCTTGTCACTACATATCTACGGAATGTGTCTCCTGTCACTACATATCTACGGAATGTGTCTCCTGTCACTTCATACCTATTGTGTCTCCTGTCACTACATATCTACGGAATGTGTCTCCTGTCACTACATATCTACGGAATGTGTCTCCTGTCACTACATATCTACGGAATGTGTCTCCTGTCACTACATATCTACGGAATGTGTCTCCTGTCACTACATATCTACGGAATGTGTCTCCTGTACCTTCATACCTATTGTGTCTCCTGTCACTACATATCTACGGAATGTGTCTCCTGTCACTACATATCTACGGAATGTGTCTCCTGTCACTACATATCTACGGAATGTGTCTCCTGTCACTTCATACCTATTGTGTCTCCTGTCACTACATATCTACGGAATGTGTCTCCTGTCACTACATATCTACGGAATGTGTCTCCTGTCACTACATATCTACGGAATGTGTCTCCTGTCACTACATATCTACGGAATGTGTCTCCTGTCACTACATATCTACGGAATGTGTCTCCTGTACCTTCATACCTATTGTGTCTCCTGTCACTACATATCTACGGAATGTGTCTCCTGTCACTACATATCTACGGAATGTGTCTCCTGTCACTACATATCTACGGAATGTGTCTCCTGTCACTACATATCTACGGAATGTGCCTCCTGTACCTTCATACCTATTGTGTCTCCTGTCAATACATATCTACGGAATGTGTCTCCTGTCACTACATATCTACGGAATGTGTCTCCTGTCACTACATATCTACGGAATGTGTCTCCTGTCACTTCATACCTATTGTGTCTCATGTCACGAATGTGTCTTCTGTCACCTCATACCTATTGTGTCTCCTGTCACTATATATCTACTGAATGTGTCTCCTGTCACTTCATACCTATTGTGTCTCATGTCACGAATGTGTCTCCTGTCACCTCATACCTATTGTGTCTCATGTCACTATATATCTACTGAATGTGTCTTCTGTCAACTCATACCTATTGTGTCTCATGTCACTACATATCTACGGAATGTGTATCCTGTACCTTCATACCTATTGTGTCTCCTGTCACTACATATCTACGGAATGTGTCTCCTGTCACTACATATCTACGGAATGTGTCTCCTGTCACTACATATCTACGGAATGTGTCTCCTGTCACTTCATACTTATTGTGTCTCATGTCACGAATGTGTCTTCTGTCACCTCATACCTATTGTGTCTCCTGTCACTATATATCTACTGAATGTGTCTCCTGTCACTTCATACCTATTGTGTCTCATGTCACGAATGTGTCTCCTGTCACCTCATACCTATTGTGTCTCCTGTCACTATATATCTACTGAATGTGTCTTCTGTCAACTCATACCTATTGTGTCTCATGTCACTACATATCTACGGAATGTGTCTTCTGTCACCTCATACCTATTGTGTCTCCTGTCACTACATATCTAAGGAATGTGTCTCCTGTCACTGCATATCTACTGAATGTGTCTCCTGTCACCTCATACCTATCGTGTCTCCTGTCACTACATATCTACGGAATGTGTCTTCTGTCACCTCATACATATTGTGTCTCTTGTCACTACATATCTACTGAATGTGTCTTCTGTCATCTCATGTCTATTGTGTCTCCTGTCACTGCATATCTACTGAATGTGTCTTCTGTCATCTCATGTCTAATGTGTCTCCTGTCACTCCATATCTACTGAACGTATCTTCTGTCACCTCATACCTATTGTGTCTCCTGTCACTCCATATCTACTGAATGCGTCTTCTGTCATCTCATATCTACTGTGTCTCCTGTCACTCCATATCTACTGAATGTGTCTTCTGTCACCTCATACCTATTGTGTCTCCTGTCACTCCATATCTACTGAATGTGTCTCCTGTCATCTCATATCTACTGTGTCTCCTGTCACTCCATATCTACTGAACGTATCTCCTGTCACCTCATACCTACTGTGAGTGTCTCCTGCATGTCCAAACCTACTGTGTTTGTATCTCTCAGTGATCCAAACGTACTACGTGTGTTCGCTCATTTCATGCCTACTTTGCTTTTCGCTCAACTGAGGACTTACTCTGGTTGCATGCTGTTCCTCTCCAGCCATCTTGACAAGGTCCAGAACAGCTGCCATCACCACGACATGAGACGTTGAGACACTGTAGAGGGCAATCTAAGGAGAATAAAGCAAGTATGTGGATGATGGGAGTTTCATTTCGAATGATGTATCAAACCATAGGTAAATTTATTATGATTATTACTAACATCATCATCACCACAACCATCATCTCCATAAGCCATCACCACCACCACACCCACCATAAACACCATGGTAATCACATCTTAAGGAATATTTACAAAAACAAAGACATCATTGTTTATGTGTTTCATTATTCCTTCAACGAGTGTGAGGCTATTTAATTTGACTTGGACTCGATACGAGTATGTAAGCACTTAATGCAATGGGGATTCAATGCCAGACTACGCTAGACCTTACCGTCCTTGCAGAGGTCCCCTGTCTTTCCAGACACACATCCCCCAAAGCAGGAACCGTTGACATGGTGACAGGGCTTGTTCTGGCACTGACCGCATTGGAATGAACAGTTGTATCCGTAGGTCCCGCTCCCGCATACTGTAACATGACGTTAGGGTGTGGTAATGATGCATTAAAGTTATGGTTTGAATCTTACTACGTCAGACTTACTGTTAAAGGGAAAACTGCTGTAAATTAGGATTTTAACGATATATAATATTCGGTGATATTTTGACAAATACAACGGCATGCTAGAATATATCGACTACTGCAAATGCACTTCCACCCGCCTTTACTAGACACCGAACCAAGTTTGTTGTCTTTTGTGTTTGTTCTGTCTGTCCTGATGAAGAGTTCACTACTGGAAACATTGACGTCGTGTTTTTTGTCTTGTGAATTAAAGCCTGAAACAGTAACCTTGGTTGTTTTTTGTATCCGCATCCCGGGCAGCAGTCATTCATTATTTGTCAGCTTTTGCATCATAAATAGTACATTACCTCTCTCTGATCAATCGACACCAAGACGCCGGCGTATTAGCTTCCGCTTTCAACGTAATACGTCCCACTTTAAACGTAATACGTCCTACTTTAAACGTACTACGTTCCACTTTGAACGTACTAAGTCCCTCTTTGAACGTAATACGTCCCACTATGAACATACTAAGTCCCTCTTTGAAGGTAATACGTCCCACTTTGAACGTTCAAAGTCTCAGTTTGAACATACTAAGCCCCTCTTTGAACGAAATACGTCCCACTTTGAGCGTACGTCTCAGTTTGAGCATACTAAGCCACTCTTTGAACGTACTACGTCCCACTTTGAACGTACAACGTCTCAGTTTGAACATACTAAGTCCCACTTTGAAAGACACATCGAAAGAGTCACGTACAGTACAAATCCGCAGGGGCACGTATTAATCACTTTATTACTTATATGATGCTCGCTTGGGTTGACTCTTTTTCGAACATGAATTTTTTCTTGATAAGAGTCTCTGCCTTGGCGTTACGTTAGCTCCGCGAAAACCTGATCGTTCAAGTTGGGGTCCAGAAGAGAGAGAGAGAGAGAGAGAGAGAGAGAGAGAGAGAGAGGGAGGGAGAGAGAGAGACAGAGAGAGACAGAGAGACAGAGAGAGGGAGACAGAGAGAGGGAGAAAGAGAGAGACAGAGACAGAGAGAGAGAAAGAGAGACAAAGAGAGAGACAGAGGGAGAGAGAGACGCACAGAGAGACACAGAGACAGACAGAGACAGAGACAGAGAGAGACAGAGACAGAGACAGAGAGACAGAGACAGAGAGAGAGATTGATTGATTGATTTTATTGTTTAGGCCACCGGCGCATCACAATACATACATGTACATGACTTGCTTCTTTTTGAGGAGCCAGTATACTTGAGTCACAATTTGAAACAAGGCGTACAATCCAAGTGAACACATTGGCAAGTACATATCAGTGACAATCAAACAATGGAAACAGTATAAATATAGTATTAACGTACACTCTTTCATCATAACATTATTGTTCATGGTCTTGTTCTAAACTAGCAAGAAATTGGTCTCGTAATCGGAAGGCATAATAAAGATACATTGCTACCTTGCGTGTTTTCATGTATCCACGTCCATCTATCAAAAAGGTGGCATCAGCAGCTTCTGGACATTTGATGTATTCATTTATGTATTTATTACGTAGATCATTATACAAAGGACAATAAAATAGAAAATGTTTCTCATTCTCAATCTCACCACAAAGGAGGCAATGTTGGTATATATTGAGGCTGCGCATAGATTGTTTGTTACCAGGTAAATCATTCACTCCAAATCTAAACCGGATAAATACACCTCTGATTTATTTTTATCTCAATGTATTCTAAGTATTTTTCACTTTCTAAGTTTTTTTTTGAAGGATCGATACATTCTGAATCTTTCACTTTCACGAATTTTGCTGTTCCAGCTCTGCCTATAGCAATCTTGTAGCCTATTTTTCAAGTTTACAAGAAAACTTCGACACACAGAGAGAGAGAGAGAGAGAGAGAGAGAGAAAGAGAGAGAGAGACAGAGAGAGACACATATAGAGAGAGAGACAGAGAGAGAGATAGAGAGAGACAGAGAGAGGGAGACAGAGAGAGGGAGACAGAGAGAGGGAGAAAGAGAGAGACAGAGACACAGAGAGAAAGAAAGAGAGAGAGACAGAGAGAGAGAAAGAGGGAGAGAGAGACACACAGAGAGAGACAGAGACAGAGACAGAGAGAGAGTTAGAGAGAGAGAGAGAGAGAGAGAGAGAGAGAGAGAGAGAGAGAGAGAGAGAG
>JAWQFJ010032944.1:0-2500 GCA_034096865.1 Theodoxus fluviatilis
AAGATAAAAAATTTTTTTTAAAGGAACTAAACAAGAGATTTATTACATTAAAACAAACACAACCATGACATCACTACACTCTCACCACCGTTACCTTCCACAATCTAAAGTGTAGGAAAGTGATCTGAACCAACAAAACCAAAACCATATAGTTGGGGGGGAAATTGAAAAACAAAACAAAACCACAAAAAACCGCAACAACACTTTTCTAAGATAGATAAGTAAATAAATAAAATAATAACCGAAATCAAGTTGACTTTTCCTTTTCCTTAATAGAGTCTCCTTGTCAATGTTCAGATGAGGAGATCAAAACCTTTCTCAAAAATAGTTCCAACACAGCTCTTGATTCAAAACAGAATAAGGGGAGACAATTTAATCTCCAGAAGGAGAATACATGAAAACTTCGAAACCAAAACAATAAAAAATATCAAAAAAGTGTTCACAACCTAAGATGACGTCATCATCTAATTTGGCCAATTAAAGAATATAAGAACAGAAGGATTTAACTTAAATGGTCAAAGTGTCTTCATTTTGATCCAGTCTGTCCCACAATTATAGAACTCTTAAGTTCAGAGTCAAAACCACTCGTAATACCACTGTCTTCTTAGAAGGAGTCTTTGAATTCTTTAAGATCCAGTTGGCTGCTGAGGATCTCTACTGTTGACGAACGGGCGGGTTTTACTTATCGATATGTGGTCACTTCCCTTACAGTCCAGAACCTCTGAGCTGTGGTCGATGACGCGCACCAGTTTCAGTGAGCGACGCCCACATGACTGTGCACTCGTTCCACCTCCCGCTCGGCCTTGGCCCAAGGTCAAGGTCCGTGGCCCCAAATCATCCATCAACACCCGTGTAGTAACAGCAAGGCAGGTGCCTAAAAATATTATACCGGATCCCCATAATACAAGTCCAAATTCACATAATGATAAAAGTTTCTTAACGTCACTTCCGCATTTGAGTCGATCATCTCAAACTGGGACCAGATGACGCACATCTCACGTTGTGGTGGAGGGTCACAATGACTGTAAAAATGCTCCCATACTGCCTATTTACCTCAGCCAAGGACGTTTTGTTTTTTGGTCGGTCGGTTGGTTAGATCGTTCGTTATTCGGCAAATTAACTCAAAAAGCTCGAAACGGATTCTGAATAAATTTGGTACAAGGTAAGAGTTTCATCCAAGAAACAATCCATAAAAGTTTTAGGTTATCTGTCGTCTTGTTTTGGAGTTATCAACCAGAAAGAGAAATGTTATCGCCGTAGGCCGTACGTGCTGCCAGCGTATGTGTTCCACACTTTAAACTTCGTAGCGTTAGGTCTGGTTAACTGAACACGCTGCCTGTTGTGTACAGGCCATGGGGAGGTGCTGGGATACCTCCACCGCGGTGGCTGCCTTGGCGGAGGTTTGCGCTCTCCAAGTGCTTTTTAATATCCGCTGCTTCATGTTGCGTTTGCTCACTTGCCTTTCCAGAGGAAGAGCAAGGTTACTGTTTAGACGCATCTTACTGTGTGTCCTTTACGTGGAACCCTTGCACCACCATACAGATCCCTTATGACACTGTCTTACCAACCTCCGTTCACCACCGTGTTCGATGATGTGAGTTGTGGGGCGGTCTCCTGTGATCAGAGCAAGTACGGCTGACGAGAGCTGTTTGGCAGCGCTTTATTGAGAACGAGAGAGCTGCAAGAGAAACATACGGCTGGAATTCCTAGCTGCTGGGCTTTCGGCATGATGTAGTTGTGGCAGAATCTGACGGGGATCGTTTTTTGTGTTGTCTCAGAATGTTGAAATAGTTTCACATAATTTGACTCACGTTGTCGACATAGCTGCAATCTTTTTTTAAACCTGGTTTCATTCATTTTGTTGATACAGTTTCATTCATTTCGTTGACCTTGTTTCAGTTAATTTGTTGACCTAGTTTCAGTTGTATAGTTGATTTAGTTTTAGTCAGTTTCTTCACCTGGTTTCCCACGTTCTTGGACTGAGTTTAATAATTTTGTTGACCTAGTTTCATTCATTTGTTGACCTAATTTCACTCATTTTTTGACCTAGTTAAACTGATTTCTACCAAAACTCGGGGAGACTATGTTTTCACCCAAACCATTCCAATCTTTCCTGTTCTTCACGCGATACTCCAGCTCTGGAAGAAGTGCCAAAGTGCTTGAAGCTGCCTTTATAGACAGTGTTTGAGTCGCCATCTTGGGCTCCCACGATTCTGTGACCTTATCAAATGGCAAGAGTACTTAGAGATCATGACCGAACTACCGGGGCATGAAGAGGTAAGTCACAACAACTGACACAGAATGTGATTTTTATAGGTCAGAGTTACGTGACTAGTTTACAAACAACAACAACAACAATATCAACAACAAATTAAACTAAAAGAAGAAAAGACATCGTATAGTCTGCACAATATCAGACATTGGGATTTGCTATTATCTGTTCCACATCAATGCAGAGAAGTCTAACGAATCCATTGCATCTGTTTGGTGTCGAGGCCCA
>JAWQFJ010032948.1:0-37500 GCA_034096865.1 Theodoxus fluviatilis
CTCCTCTACTTCTTCTTGTCCTGTCCTTACTTCGTCCTCCTTGTCCTCTACTTCTTTCCCCTTGTTCCTCTACTTTTCCTCCTTGTACCTTACTGCTTCCTCCGTGATCTTTCCCCATTGATCCTCTACTTGTTCTCTCCTGTGTTCCTCCTACTTTCTTTCCTTCTCGTGTACCTCTGACTTTCTTTTTCCTCCTTTTGTCCCTCTCTACTTCTTCCTTCCTTTGTTTTCCTTCTTGCCTTACTGCTTCTTTCCTCCTTGTGCTCTTCCTACCTTTCTCCTCCTTGTTTTTTCCTCTTCGTTTTCTTCTCTCTCTTAGGCCTGTCCTCTACTTCTTCTCTCCTGTTTTTGTCCTTACATCCTTGCTATCCTCTCCTTGTCCTCTCTTGTCAATTCCTCCTTAGTTCCTATACTTCTTTCCTTCCTTGTCATTCCTCCTTGTCTAACTTCTCCTTCCTTGTTCCTCTACTTCTTATCCTCCCTTTCGTCTCCTTCTACTTCATCATCTCCTGGTCCTCCTCCTTCGTCCTCCTCCCTTCTCCTGTATCCTTCGTCCGTCCTTTGTGTCCTTACGGTTGGTTCTTTCCTCCTTCTGTTCCTCATATCTCCTCCTTTCATGGTCACTGTCCTTCTACTTCTTCCTCTTGTGTCCGTCCTCCTTGTCCTAATCTTCTCCTCCTTGTCCTCTACTTCTTCCTCCCTGGTCCTCTACTCTTTCCTCCTCTGGTCCTCTACTTCTTCCTCCTTGCCGCTACGTCTTCATCCTTGTCCTCTACTTCGTCCGTCCTTGTCCTCTACTTCTTCCTCCTTGTCCTCTACTTCTTCCTCCTTGTCCTCTACTTCTTCCTCCTTGTCCTTCCTCCTTGTCCTCTACTTCTTCCTCCTTGTCCTCTACTTCTTCCTCCTTGTCCTCTACTTCTTCTCCTTGTCCTCTACTTCTTCCTCCTTGTCCTCTACTTCTTCCTCCTTGTCCTCTACTTCTTCCTCCTTGTCCTCTACTTCTTCCTCCTTGTCCTCTACTTCTTCCTCCTTGTCCTCTACTTCTTCCTCCTGTCCTCTACTTCTTCCTCCTTGTCCTCTACTTCTTCCTCCTTGTCCTCTACTTCTTCCTCTGTCCTCTACTTCTTCCTCCTTGTCCTCTACTTCTTCCTCCTTGTCCTCTACTTCTTCTCCTTGTCCTCTATTCTCTCCTTGTCCTCTACTTCTTCCTCCTTGTCCTCTACTTCCTCCTGGTCCTCTACTTCTTCCTCCTTGTCCTCTACTTCTTCCTCCTTGTCCTCTACTTCTTCCTCCTTGTCCTCTACTTTCTTCCTCTTGTCCTCTACTTTTCCTCCTTGTCTCATTCTTCCTCCTCCTCCTCTACTTCGTCCTCCTCCTCCTCTACTTCGTCCTCCTCCTCCTCTACTTCGTCCTCCTCCTCCTCTACTTCTTCTCCTCCTCCTCTACTTCGTCCTCCTTGTCCTCTACTCTCTCCTTGTCCTTATTCCTCCTTGTCCTCTATTTCTCCCTCCTTGTCCTCTACTGTTTCCTCCTTTTCTTCTACTTCTTCCTCCGTGTCCTCTACTTCTTCCTCCTTGTCCTCTACTTCTTCCTCCTTGTCCTCTACTTCTTCCTCCTTGTCCTCTACTTCTTCCTCCTTGTCCTCTACTTCTTCCTCCTTGTCCTCTACTTCTTCCTCCTTGTCCTCTACTTCTTCCTCCTTGTCCTTCCTCCTTGTCCTCTACTTCTTCCTCCTTGTCCTCTACTTCTTCCTCCTTGTCCTCTACTTCTTCCTCCTTGTCCTTCCTCCTTGTCCTCTACTTCTTCCTCCTTGTCCTCTACTTCTTCCTCCTTGTCCTTCCTCCTTGTCCTCTACTTCTTCCTCCTTGTCCTCTACTTCTTCCTCCTTGTCCTCTACTTCTTCCTCCTTGTCCTTCCTCCTTGTCCTTCCTCCTTGTCCTCTACTTCTTCCTCCTTGTCCTCTACTTCTTCCTCCTTGTCCTCTACTTCTTCCTCCTTGTCCTCTACTTCTTCCTCCTTGTCCTCTACTTCTTCCTCCTTGTCCTCTAATTCTTCCTCCTTGTCCTCTACTTCTTCCTCCTTGTCCTCTACTTCTTCCTCCTTGTCCTCTACTTCTTCCTCCTTGTCCTCTACTTCTTCCTCCTTGTCCTCTACTTCTTCCTCCTTGTCCTCTACTTCGTCCTCCTTGTCCTCTACTTCTTCCTCCTTGTCCTCTACTTCTTCCTCCTTGTCCTCTACTTCTTCCTCCTTGTCCTCTACTTCTTCCTCCTTGTCCTTCCTCCTTGTCCTCTACTTCTTCCTCCTTGTCCTCTACTTCTTCCTCCTTGTCCTCGACTTTCCTGTCCTCCTTGTCCGCTACTTCTTCCTCCTTGTCCTCATTCTTCCTCCTGTGTCCGCTACTTCTTCTCCTTGTCCGTCTACTTCTTCCCTCCTTGTCCTCTACTTGCTTCCTCCTGTCCTCTACTTCTTCCTCCTTGTCCTCTACTCCTTCTCCTTGGCTCTACTTCTTCCTCCTTCTCCTCTACTTCTTCCTACTTGTCATCTACTTCTCCCTCCTTGTCCTCTACTTCTTCCTCCTTGTCCTCTACTTCTTCCTCCTTGTCCTCTATTTCTTCCTCCTTGTCCTCTACTTCTTCCTCCTTGTCCTCTACTTCTTCCTCCTTGTCCTCTACTTCTTCCTCCTTGTCCTCTACTTCTTCCTCCTTGTCCTCTGTCTACTTCTTCCTCCTTGTCCTCTTTTTCTTCCTCCATGTCCTCTACTTCTTCCTCCTTGTCCTCTACTTCTTCCTCCTTGGTCCTCTACTTCTTCGGCTCCTTGTCCTCTACTTCTTCCTCTTGTCCTTACTTCTTCCTCCTTGTCCCTCGTCCCTCTTGTCCTCTACTTCTTTCCTCCTTGGTCCTCTACTTCTTTCTCCTTGTCTTCTACTTCTTCCTCCTTGTCCTCTACTTCTTCCTCCTTGTCCTCTCACTCCTTGTCCTCTACTCTTCCTTCCTCCTTGTCCTCCTTCTTGCCTCCTTGTCTTACTTCTTTCCTCCTTGTCCTCTACTTCTTCCTCTTGTCCTCTACTTCTTCCTCCTTGTCCTCTACTTCTTCCTCCTTGTCCTCTCCTTCTTCCTCCTTGTCCTCTACTTCTTCCTCCTTGTCCTCTACTTCTTCCTCCTTGTCCTCCTCCGACTTCTCTTCCTCCTTGGTCTCTACTTCTTCCTCCTTGTCCTCTACTTCTTCCTCCTTGTCCTCCTCCTCCTTGTCCTCTACGTCTTCCTCCTTGTCCTCTACTTCTTCCTCCTTGTCCTCTACTTCTTCCTCCTTGCCTCTACTTCTTCCTCCTCGTCCTCTACTTCTTCCTCCTTGTCCTCTACTTCCTCCTCCTGTCCCTCTACTTCTTCTCCCTGTCCTCTACTTCTTCCTCCTTGTCCTCTACTCTTCCTCCTTGTCCTCTACTTCTTCCTCCTTGCCCTCTACTTCTTGTCCTCTACTTCTTCCTCCTTGTCCTCTACGTTCTTCCTCCTCGTCCTCTACTGCTCCATCCTTGTCCTCTTTTTCTTCCTCCTTGTCCTCTACTTCTTCCTCCTTGTCCTCTACTTCTTCCTCCTTGTCCTCTACTTCTTCCTCCTCGTCCTCTACTTCTTCCTCCTTGTCCTCTACTTCTTCCTCCTTGTCCTCTACTTCTTCCTCCTCGTCCTCTACTTCTTCCTCCTCGTCCTCTACTTCTTCCTCCTTGTCCTCTACTTCTTCCTCCTCGTCCTCTACTTCTTCCTCCTCGTCCTCTACTCTTCCTCCTCGTCCTCTACTCTTCCTCCTCGTCCTCTACTCTTCCTCCGTCCTCCCTCTACTCCTTCCTCCTTGTCCTCTACTTCTCCTCCTTGCCCTCTACTCTCCTCCTGTCCTCTCCTCCTTCCTCCTTGTCCCTCACTATCTTCCTCCTTGTCCTCTCCGTGCCTTCCTCCTTGTCCTCTACTTCTTCCGCCTTGTCCTTCCTCCTGTCCTTCCTCCTTGTCCATCCTCGCTACTCTGCCTCCTTGTCCTTCACTCTTGCATCCTGTCCCTCTTTCTGTCCTCCTTGTCCTCTACTCTTCCTCCTTGTCCTCACTTCTTCCTCCTTGTCCTCCTACTCTTCCTCCTCCTTGTCCTGCCTCCTCTTCCTCCTCTGTCCTCACTTCTCCTCCTTGTCCTCTACTTCTCCTCCATGTCCCCTACTTCTTCTCCTTGTCCTGCTTCTTCCTCCTCTGTCCTCTACTCTTCCTCCTGTCCTACCTTCTTCTTCCTCCTTGTCTCCCTCTACTTCTTCTCTTGTCCTCTAACTCCTTACTCCTGTCCTCTACTCTCTCCTCCTTGTCCCTACATTCTTCTCCTCCTTGTCCCTACTTCTTCCTCCTCTGTCCGTCCTCTTTCTCTTCTTCCTCGTCCTCACTCTTCCTCCTTGTCCTCTACTTCTTCCTCCTTGTCCTCTACTTCTTCCTCCTTGTCCTCTACTTCCTTCCTCCTTGTCCTCTACTTCTTCCTCCTTGGCCTCTACTTCTTCCTCCTTGTCCTCTACTTCTTCCTCCTCGTCCTTACTTCTCTCCCTCCTTGTCCTCCTACTTCTTCCTCCTTGTCCTCTACTTCTTCCTCCTGTCCTCTACTTCTCCTCCTTGTCCTCTACTTCTTCCTCCTTGTCCTCTACTTCTCTCCTCCTTGTCCTCTACTTCTTCCTCCTTGTCCTCTACTTCTTCCTCCTTGTCCTCTCTTCTTCTCCTTGTCCTCTACCTTCTTCCTCCTTGTCCTACTTCTTCCTCCTTGTCCTCTACTACTCTTCCTCCTTCCTCCTCTTCTCCTTGTCCTCTACTTCTTCCTCCTTGTCCTCTCCTTCTTCCTCCCTTCTTGTCCTCTTCATCTTCCTCTCTCTGTCCTCTCTTTTCCTCCTCTTCCTCTCTCCTCTGTCCTCCTCTTCCTCCTCCTCCTTCCTCCTTGTCCTATACTTCTTCCTCATTGTCCTCTACTTCTTCCTCCTTTTCCTCTACTTCTTCCTCCTTGTCCTCTACTTCTTCCCCTGTCCTCTACTTCTTCCTCCTTGTCCTCTACTTCTTCCTCCTTGTCCTCTACTTTGTCCTCCTTGCTCTCTCTTCCTCTTGTCCTCTACTTCTTCCTCCTTGTCCTCTACTTCTTCTCTTGTCCTCTACTTCTTCCCCTTGTCCTCTACTTCTTCCTCCTTGTCCTCCTCTTCCTTCTTGTCCTCTACCTTCTTCCTCCTTGTCCTCTACTTCTTCCTCCTTGTCCTCTACCTTCCTCCTTCCTCTCTTCTTCCTCTTGCCTCTACTCTTCCTCCTCGTCCTCTACTTCTTCCTCCTCTTCCTCCTACTTCTCCTCCTTCTCCTCTACTTCTTCTTTTCGTCCTCTCTGTCTTCCTCTTTGTCCTCTTCTTCTTCCTCCTTATCCTCTGCTTCTTCCTTGTCCTCCTCTTCCTCCTTGTTCTCCTCTTCCTCCTTGTCCTCTACCTCCTCCTCCCCTCTCCTTCCTCCTCCTCCTCCCCTCCTCCTCCTCCTCCTCCTCCTCCTCCTTCTCCCTCCTTGCCCCCTCCTTCTTCCTCCTTGTCCTCCCTCTCCTCTTTCTTTGTCCTCTCCTTCTTCTCTCCTTGTCCTCTTCTTCTTGTCTCCTCCTCCTCCTCGTCACTCCTCCCTCCTCCTCCTCTACTCCTTCCCTCCTCTGTCTCGACGTCCTCCTCCTGTCCCTCTCCGTCCTCCTCCTCTCTTCCGTGCCCCCTCTGTCTCCCCTCCCCTCCTTCTCCTCCTCCTCTTCCTCCTTGTCCTCTTCTTCTTCTCCTTGCCTCCTCCTCCTGCTCCTCCTCCTCCTCAGCATCCTCCTCCTCCTCCTCCTGCACCTCTTCCTCCTCGCCCTCTCCTTCCTCCTCCCTCCGTCCTCCTCCTCCTCTCCCCCTTGTCCGTCATCACCCCTCCCTCCTCGCTCTCTCCTCCTCCTCCTCCTCCTCTACGTCCTCCTCCTCCTCGCTCTCCTTCGTCCTCCTCCTCCTGTCTGGCTCCTTCTCCTCCTTGCCTCCTCCGCCTCCTCCTCCTCCTCTACTCTCTCCCTCTCCCCTCCTCCCTCCCCCTCCTTCTCCCCCTCCCTCTCTCCTCCTTGTCCTCTCCTGCTCCTCCTCCCCCGCCCCCCTCCCCCTCCCCCTCCTCCTACCTCCTTCCTCCTCCTTCTCTCCCTTCCTCCTCCTCCTCCTACCTATCTTCCTCCTCCTCCTCCTACCTATCTACTCCTCCTCCTCCTCCTCTCTCCCCCCCTCCTCTCCTCCTTCCCTCCTCGTCCTGCTCCTTCTTCCTTCCTTGTCCTCCTACTTCTTCCTCTTGTCCTCTACTTCTTCCTCCTGTCCTCTACTTCTTCCTCCTGTCCTCTACTTCTTCCTCTTGTCCTCTACTTCTTCTCCTTCGTCCTCTACTTCTTCCTCCTTGTCCTCTAATTCTTCCTCCTTGTCCCTACTTTTTTCTTCCTCGCTTGTCCTCTACTAGTCGTCCTGCCTTGTCCTCTATTTCTTCCTCCTTGTCCTCTACTTCTTCCTCCTTGTCCTCTACTTCTTCCTCCTTGTCCTCTACTTCTTCCTCCTTGTCCTCTACTTCTTCCTCCTTGTCCTCTACTTCTTCCTCCTTGTCCTCTACTTCTTCCTCCTTGTCCTCTACTTCTTACTCCTTGTCCGTCTGCTTCTTCCTCCTTGTCCTCTACTTCTTCCTCCTTGTCCTCTAACTTCTTCCTCCTTGTCCTCTACTTCTTCACTCCTCGTCCTCTACTTCTTCCTCCCTTGTCCTCTACTTCTTCCCCTTGTCCTCTACCTTCTTCCTACCTTGTCCTCTACTTACTTCCTCCCTTGTCCTCTACTTCTTTCCTTCCTTGCCCTCTACTTTCTTCCTCCTTGTCCTCTACTTCTTCCCTCCTTGTCCTCTAACTCTCTTCCTCCTTGTCCATCTACTTCTTCCTCCTTGTCCTCTACTTCTTCCCTCCTTGGTCCTCTACGTTCTTCCTCCTTGTCCTCGACTTCTTCACTCCTTGTCCTCTACTCTTCCTCCTTCCTTGTCCTCTACTTCTTCCTCCTTGTCCTTCCTCCATTGTCCTCTACTTCTTCCTCCTTGTCCTCTACTTCTTCCTCCTTGTCCTCTACTTCTTCCTCCTTGTACTCTACTTCTTCCTTCTTGTACCCTACTCTTCCTCTTGTCCTCTACTTCTTCCTCCTTGTCCTCGATCTTCATCTGGTCCTCTACTGCTTTCCTCCTTGTCCTCTACTTCGTCCTCACCTCGTCCTCTACTTCTTCCTCTCGTCGCCTCTAACTTCTTCCTCCTTGTCCTCTCTTCGTTCGCTCTTGTCCTCTACTTCTTCCTCCTTGTCCTCTACTTCGCTTCTCCTTGTCCCTCTACTTCTTCCTCCTTGTCCTCTACTTCTTCCTCCTTGTCCTCTACTTTCTTCCTCCTTGTCCTCTACTTCTTCCCTCCTTGTCCTCTACTTCTTCCTCCTTGTCCTCTACTTTCTTTCCTCATGGTCCTCTACTTTCTTCCTCCTTGTCACTCTACTTCTTACTCCTTTGTCCTCTTACTTCTTCCTCCTTGTCCTTCGACTTCTTCCTCCTTGTCCTCGCCTTCTTCCTCCTTGTCCTCTACTTCTTCCCGCCTTGTCCTCTACTTCTTCTCCTGTCCTATGCTCCTTCCTCCTTGTCCTCTACTTCTTCCCTCCTTCGTCCGCTACTTCTTCCATCCTTGTCACTCTACTTCTTCTCCTTGTCCTACTACTTCTTGCACTCCTTGTCCTCTACTTCTCCTCCTTGTCCCTCTACTTCTTCCTCTGTCCTCTTACTCTTCCTCCTTTGTCCTCTACTTCTTCCTCCTTGGTCCTCTAACTTACTTCCTCCTTGTCCTCACTCTCTTCCTCCTTGTCCTCTACTTCTTTTTCCTCCTTGTCCTCTACGTGCTTCCTCCTTCGTCCTTCTCATTGTCTGATTCTTCCTACCTTGTTCCTCTACTTACTTCCTCCTTGTCTCTACTTCTTCTCCTTGTCCTCTTACTTCTTCCTCCGTGTCCATCTACTTCTTCCTCCTGTGTCCTCGACTTCTTCCTCCTTGTCCTCTACTTCTCCCTCCTTGGCCCTCTCTTCTTCCTCCTTTCCTTCTACTTCGTCCTCCGTGTCCCTCTACTTCTTCCTCCTTGTCCTCTACTTCTTCCCTCTTGTCCTTCCTACTTGCCTCTACTTCCTTCCCTTCCTTGTCCTCTACTTCTTCCTCCTGGTCCATCTACTTCGCCTCACCTTGTCATTCATCCTTGTCCCTCTACTTCTTCCTCCTCGTCCTCTACTTCTTCTTCCTCGTCCTCTACTTCTTCCTCCTCGTCCTCTACTTCCTCCTCCTCGTCCTCTACTTCTTCTTCCTCCTTGTCCTCTACTTCTTCTTCCTTGTCCTCTACTTCTTCCTCCTTGTCCTCTACTTCTCCCTCCTCGTCCTCTACTTCTTCCTCCTTGTCCTCTACTTCTTCCTCCTTGTCCTCTACTTCTTCCTCCTTGTCCTCTACTTCTTCTCTTGTCCTCTCATCTTCTCTCCTTGTCCTCTACTTCTTCCTCCTTGTCGCTCTACTTCTTCCTCCTTGTCTCTCCTACCTTCTTCCACCTCCTTGTTCCTCTCACTTCTTCCTCCTTGTCCTTCTACTTCTTCTCTCATTGTCCTCATACTTCTTCCTCCTCTGTACCTCTGACTGCTCTCTTCCTCCTTGGTCCTCTACTTTCTTCCTCCTTGTCCTCTTACTTCTTCCTCCTTGTCCTTTACTCTCCTGCCTTAGTCCTCCTCCTTACTTCTCCTTGATCCTCGTACTTCTTCCTCCCTCTTGTCCTCTACTTTCTTCCTCCGTGTCCTCGTACTTCTTCCATCCTTGTGCCTCTACTCTCTGTACCTCCTGTCCTCTACTGATAAACTGCCTCCTTGTCCTTCTCGACTTGTCCTATCCTCCTTGTCCTCTACTTCTTCGCCTTGTCCTCTACTTCTTCCTCCTTGTCCTCTACTTCATTCTCCTTGTCCTCTACTTCTTCCTCCTTGTCTCTACTTTCTATCCTCCTTGTCCTCTACCTTCATTCCTCCTATGTCCGCTACTTCCTCTCTCCTTGTCCTTCTACTTCTTCCTCCTTGTCCTCTACTTCTTCCTCCTTGTCCTCTAACTTCTTTTCTTGTCCTCTACTTCTTCCTCCTTGTCCTCTACTTCTTCCTCCTTGTCCTCTACTTCTTCCTCCTTGTCCTCTACTTCTTCCTCCTTGTCCTCTACTTCTTCCTCCTTGTCCTCTACTTCTTCCTCCTTGTCCTCTACTTCTTCCTCCTTGTCCTCTACTTCTTCCTCCTTGTCCCTCTCTACTCTTCTCCTTGTCCTCTACTTCGTTCCTCTTGTCCTCTTACTTCTTCCTCCTTGTCCTCTACTTCTTCCTCCTTGTCCTCTACTTCTTCCTCCTTGTCTTCTACTTCTTCCTCCTTGTCCTCTACTCTTCCTCCTTGTCCTCTACTTCTTCCTCCTTGTCCTCTACTTCTTCTCCTTGTCTCTACTTCTTCCTCCTTGTCCTCTACTTCTTCCTCCTTGTCCTCTACTTCTACCTCCTTGTCCACTAATTCTTCCTCCTTGTCCTCTACTTCTTCCTCCTTGTCCTCTACTTCTTCCTCCTTGTCCTTACTTCTCCTCTTGTCCTCTACTTCTCTCCTTGTCCTTACCTTCCTCCTTGTCCTCTACTTCTTCCTCCTTGTCCTCTACTTCTTCCTCCTTGTCCTCTACTTCTTCCTCCTTGTCCTCTATTCTTCCTCCTTGTCCTCTACTTCTTCCTCCTTGTCCTTACTTCTCCTCCTGTCCTCCTACTTCTTCCTCCTTGTCCCTACTTCTTCCTCCTTGTCCTCTACTTCTTCCTCCTTGTCCTCTACTTCTTCCTCCTGGTCCTCTACTTCTTCTCCTTGTCCTCTACTTCTTCTCCTTGTTCCTCTACTTCTTCATACTGGTCCTCTACTTCTTTTTCCTCGTCCTCTACTCTTCCTCCTTGTCCTCTATTTCTTCCTCCTTGTCCTCTACTTCTTCCTCCTTGTCCTCTACTTCTTCCTCCTTGTCCTCTACTTCTCCTACTTGTCCTCTACTTCTTACTCCTTGTCCTCTACTTCTTCCTCCTTGTCCCTACTCTTAGCTCCTTCTCTACTTCTTCCTCCTTGTCCTCTACTTCTTCCTCCTTGTCCTCTACTTCTTCCTCCTTGTCCTCTATTTCTTCCTCCTTGTCCTCTACTTCTTCCTCCTTGTCCTCTACTTCTTCCTCCTTGTCCTCTACTTCTTCCTCCTTGTCCTCTACTTCTTCCTCCTTGTCCTCTACTTCTTCCTCCTTGTCCTCTACTTCTTCCTCCTTGTCCTCTACTTCTTCCTCCTTGTCCTCTACTTCTCCTGTCCTTCCTCCTTGTCCTCTACTTCTTCCTCCTTGTCCTCTACTTCTTCCTCCTTGTCCTTCCTCCTTGTCCTCTACTTCTTCCTCCTTGTCCTCTACTTCTTCCTCCTTGTCCTTCCTCCTTGTCCTTCCTCCTTGTCCTTCCTCCTTGTCCTCTACTTCTTCCTCCTTGTCCTTCCTCCTTGTCCTCTACTTCTTCCTCCTTGTCCTTCCTCCTTGTCCTCTACTTCTTCCTCCTTGTCCTTCCTCCTTGTCCTTCCTCCTTGTCCTCTACTTCTTCCTCCTTGTCCTCTACTTCTTCCTCCTTGTCCTTCCTCCTTGTCCTTCCTCCTTGTCCTCTACTTCTTCCTCCTTGTCCTTCCTCCTTGTCCTCGACTTCTTCCTCCTTGTCCTCTACTTCTTCCTCCTTGTCCTCTACTTCTTCCTCCTTGTCCTCTACTTCTTCCTCCTTGTCCTTCCTCCTTGTCCTCTACTTCTTCCTCCTTGTCCTCTACTTCTTCCTCCTTGTCCTTCCTCCTTGTCCTCTACTTCTTCCTCCTTGTCCTTGTACCTTCCTCCTTGTCCTTCCTCCTTGTCCTCTCTTCTTCTCTTGTCCTTACCTCCTTGTCCTCTACTCTTCCTCCTTGTCTTTACTCTCCTCCTTGTCCTTCCTCCTTGTCCTCTACTTCTTCCTCCTTGTCCTCTACTTCTTCCTCCTTGTCCTCTACTTCTTCCTCCTTGTCCTCTACTTCTTCCTCCTTGTCCTCTACTTCTTCCTCCTTGTCCTCTACTTCTTCCTCCTTGTCCTCTACTTCTTCCTCCTTGTCCTCTACTTCTTCCTCCTTGTCCTCTACTTCTTCCTCCTCGTCCTCTACTTCTTCCTCCTTGTCCTCTACTTCTTCCTCCTCGTCCTCTACTTCTTCCTCCTTGTCCTTCCTCCTTGTCCTCTACTTCTTCCTCCTTGTCCTTTACTTCTTCCTCCTTGTCCTTCCTCCTTGTCCTCTACTCCTTCCTCCTTGTCCTTCCTCCTTGTCCTCTACTTCTTCCTCCTTGTCCTCTACTTCTTCCTCCTTGTCCTCTACTTCTTCCTCCTTGTCCTCTACTTCTTCCTCCTTGTCCTTCCTCCTTGTCCTCTACTTCTTCCTCCTTGTCCTCTACTTCTTCCTTCTTGTCCTCTACTTCTTCCTCCTTGTCCTCTACTTCTTCCTCCTTGTCCTCTACTTCTTCCTCCTTGTCCTCTACTTCTTCCTCCTTGTCCTCTACTTCTTCCTCCTTGTCCTCTACTTCTTCCTCCTTGTCCTCTACTTCTTCCTCCTTGTCCTCTACTTCTTCCTCCTTGTCCTCTACTTCTTCCTCCTTGTCCTCTACTTCTTCCTCCTTGTCCTCTACTTCTTCCTCCTTGTCCTCTACTTCTTCCTCCTTGTCCTCTACTTCTTCCTCCTTGTCCTCTACTTCTTCCTCCTTGTCCTCTACTTCTTCCTCCTTGTCCTCTACTTCTTCCTCCTTGTCCTCTACTTCTTCCTCCTTGTCCTCTACTTCTTCCTCCTTGTCCTCTACTTCTTCCTCCTTGTCCTCTACTTCTTCCTCCTTGTCCTCTACTTCTTCCTCCTTGTCCTCTACTTCTTCCTCCTTGTCCTCTACTTCTTCCTCCTTGTCCTCTACTTCTTCCTCCTTGTCCTCTACTTCTTCTCCTTGTCCTCTACTTCTTCCTCCTTGTCCTCTACTTCTTCCTCCTTGTCTCTTCTCCGTCTTACCTTCCTCCTTGTCCTCTACTTCTTCCTCCTTGTCCTCTACTTCTTCCTCCTTGTCCTCTACTTCTTCCTCCTTGTCCTCTACTTCTTCCTCCTTGTCCTCGACTTCTTCCTCTTGTCCTCTACTTCTTCCTCCTTGTCCTCTACTTTATTCCTCCTTGTCCTCTACTTCTTCCTCCTTGTCCTCTACTTCTTCCTCCTTGTCCTCTACTTCTTCCTCCTTGTCCTCTACTTCTTCCTCCTTGTCCTCTACTTCTTCCTCTTGTCCTCTACTTCTTCCTCCTTGTCCTCTACTTCTTCCTCCTTGTCCTTTACTTCTTCCTCCTTGTCCTCTACTTCTTCCTCCTTGTCCTCTACTTCTTCCTCCTTGTCCTCTACTTCTTCTTCCTTGTCCTCTACTTCTTCCTTTTCGTCCTCTACTTACGGTTTTTCTTTCTTCACTTTCTCGTTCTCCTTCTCCTCCTGCTCAAACTCCTCTTGCTGCTCATCCTCTTCCTGCTGCTCGTCCTTCTCCTTCTGATCGTCTTTCTCCTGCTGCTCGTCCTTGTCCTCCTACTCCTCCCTCCCCTCTCCCCCTCTCCCCTCCCAATCGCCCTCGTCTTCCTCTTCCCCTTCGTCCTCTGCCTCCTCCCAATCTTTCCCCTCCACATCGTCCTCCCGCTCCCCCTTGTCTTCTCCCTCCCCCTCGTCCGCTACCACGTTCTACTCTTTCCCCTCCTACTCGTCCTCCCCCTCCCCCTCGTCGACCCCCTCCTCCTTCCCCTCAACCTCTTACTCATCTTCCCCCTTCCCCTCGTCCTCCTACTCCCCTCCTCATTACCCCCCCCTCCTTTCTCTTTCGCCTCCTTCTTCTCCTCTTTTCCCTTCATCTCCTCCCCTTCTACTCTTCCCCTTCTCCTCCTCCCTTCCCACTCCTCCTCGTCTTCTTCCCATTCCCTTATCTCCATTCCCTCCTATCCCTCCTCCTCCTCTTCCTCCTACTTGAAATGAATGAAAGAAGAGTGAGAGACAAGAGAAGGAGAGAGAGACGAGAGGGAGAGAATGAGAAGAGAGAGGGAGAAAGAGAGACAGAGAGAGAGAAAAAGGAAAGACAGTGAGAGAGAGAAGAGAGAAGAGAGAGAGGAGAAATAAAAGAGAGAAAGTAGAGAAGAGAGAGAGAAAGAGACACAGAGAGAGAAGAGAAGAAGAGAGAGACAGAGAAAGAGAGAGAAAGAGAAGAGTTAGAGAAAGAAAAGAGAGACAGAAGAGAGAGAGAAGAAAGAGAAACAGAGAATAGAAATAGAAGAGAAAGATAAGAGAGAGAAAGACGGAGATAAGAGATAGAGAGAAGAGAAAAGAGAAAGAAAGAAGAGAGAGAAAGAACAGAAAGAGAAAAGAGAGAGAGAAAAGAGAAAAAGAAGAGAAAAGAGAGAGAGAAAGAGAGACATAGATATAGAGAGGATGAAGAGAAACAAAGAGGAGAGATAGAGAAAAGAGTGAAAGAAGAGAAAAAGAGAGAGAGAGAGGAGAAAGAGAGAAAGAGAACAGAGATATAGAAAAAGAGAGACAAACATGAGAGAAGAGAAAGAAAGAAGAGAGAAAGCGAAGATATAGTCAGATAGAGAGAGGAGAGATAGAGAGAGGAGAGAGAGAAGAGAAAGAGAAGAGAGAGAAGAAAGATATATAGAGGAGAAAGAGAGAGATGATAGAGAGAAGAGAGAGACAAGAGAAGAGAGAGAAGATAGAGAGAGAGAAGAGAAAGACAGAGAGTGAAGAGAGACAGAAGAGAGAGAGAGAGGAGAAAGATAGAGAGAGGAGAGAGAGAACAGAGAGCTAGATAAGTGAGAGGAGAGAAAGAAGAAAGAGAAATAGGAGAGAGAGACGAGAGAGATAGAAAAGAGAGAGAGGGAGAGAGAGAAAGAGACAGCGAGAGATAGAGATAGAGAAAGAGAGAAGAGAGAAAGAAAGAGAAGAGAGCGAAGAGAGAGAGACAAGAAAGGGGAGATAAGAGAGAGAGAAGAGTGAGAGAGAGAGAGAGGAGAAAAGAGGGAGAGAGAGAAAGAAGAGAGAAATATATAAGAGAGAAATATATAAGAGAGAAAGAAGAGAGAGATAAGAGAAAGAAGAGAGAGAAAGAAGAGAGAGAGAAGAGAAATGGAGAAAAGAAATAGAAGAGAGAGAGACGATAGAGAGAAAAGAGAGAGAGAGACAAGAGAGAGAGAAGAGAGAGACGAGAGAGGGGGAGAGAAGAGAGAGAGAAGTGAGTGAGAGAGAGATGAGAGAAGAGAGAGAGAAAGAAGAGAGAGAAGAGAGAGAAAGAAGAGAGAGAGAAGAGAAAGACAGAGAGAGAGAGGGAAGATAGAGAGAAGAGAGAGAGGTAGAGAGAGATAGAGAGAGAGAGACAGAGACAGAGAGAGAGCGTGTGCTTGTGCGTGGAATGTGTGTGTGTGTGTGTGTGTGTGCGTGTGTGTGCATGTGTGAGTGAGAGAGTTTTCACGTGTGTGCGTGTGTGGCTACGTTTGTGGATGGATGTATATGTGTTTAGGAAAGGACAGTGATAGAAGAGGAGACACTGAAGGAGATGTACAAGGGGAAAGGACAGTGATAGAAGAGGAGACACTGAAGGAGATGTACAAGGGGAAAGGACAGTGATATAAGAGGAGAAACTGAAGGAGATGTACAAGGGGAAAGGACAGTGATAGAAGA
Source organism: Theodoxus fluviatilis (assembly GCA_034096865.1). Classification (NCBI taxonomy): domain Eukaryota; kingdom Metazoa; phylum Mollusca; class Gastropoda; order Cycloneritida; family Neritidae; genus Theodoxus; species Theodoxus fluviatilis. The sequence goes on from JAWQFJ010032948.1 coordinate 14,828, forward strand.
GGAGAAACTGAAGGAGATGTACAAGGGGAAATGGCAGTGATAGAAGAGGAGAAACTGAAGGAGATGTACAAGGGGAAAGGACAGTGATAGAAGAGGAGAAACTGAAGGAGATGTACAAGGGGAAAGGGCAGTGATAGAAGAGGAGACACTGAAGGAGATGTACAAGGGGAAAGGACAGTGATAGAAGAGGAGAAACTGAAGGAGATCTACAAGAGGAAAGTGCAGTGATAGAAGAGGAGACACTGAAGGAGATGTACAAGGGGAAAGGACAGTGATAGAAGAGGAGACACTGAAGGAGATCTACAAGGGGAACGTTTTCTCTTACAGGTGAGGAAGGGCAAGCCTCCACTTCCTGCAGAATCCATCCTGGACTCAGCAACAGCAGCAACGTCATCAGCACCACCATTTTCATCCTGGATATCAAACTCCCACAGCAAGGAATGTTAGCTATAACTGATGCAATCATTCACTCTTCCTGCGGATTGTATTATGAATTTTGCTGTAATTGTCATCAGCCATTTACGTATTTTATTTTTTCAAGCTGTTTTTTATTTTATGTTTTATCCCTCCAGGTTTACTGGAGGTCCTACAGACTTTATCCCTCCAGGTTTACTGGAGGTCCTACAGACATTATCTGTCTGTCTGTTTGTCTGTCTGTTTGTCTATCTGTCTGTCTGTCTGTCTGTCTGTCTCTCTGTCTGTCTGTCTGTCTGTCTGTCTGTCTGTCTGTCTGTCTGTCTGTCTGTCTGTCTGTCTGTCTGTCTGTCTGTCTGTCTGTCTGTCTGTCTGTCTGTCTGTCTGTCTGTCTGTCTGTCTGTCTGTCTGTCTGTCCCGACTTCACGGCTGATGTCTCAAAAACTACTGGACGGATTTCCTTGACATTTTGAACACTTACTGGAAGGTAGGTCCGATTGAATGTATAAAATTTTCATAATCGAGGCTTGAAGAGAAAGTTGTTTTTTAAGTTTGTAAACTCGAAAGCACCTCTCTAAATAGTCGATTGATGGAATGGCGAAATTGCGAAATGTGTGACGTCATCAATAACTTGACGTAATTTTTATTTGTCCGTCTGCCTGTTAGTCCCGTCTTAACGGCTGATTTCTCAAAAACTGCTGGACGGATTTCGTTAACATTTTGCACACTTAATAGAAGTTAGGCCCGATTGAATGTATCAAATTTTCAGCATCGCGGTTTGAAGAGAAAGTGGTTTATTTAGGTCGTAAACACGAAAACCTCCCCCCTGAGATTTCAATTGACGGAATAGCCAGTGTGGTAAAACAGAGTTATCTTTTCCTACTAAAACTAAAACTCTTTTTTGTTTCAACTGTGTGGTGTGCAAGTGTTGGAATGCTTTGTATGAATGTAGACTTTCCATTGTAAAGGCCGTGAGCTTGCCTATTAGGGAAGGTATGGGTGTATAAGTAGTATGTATGTATGTATTATTATTATTATTATTATTATTATTATTATTATTATTATTATTATTATTATTATTATTATTATTATTATTGTGCGTGAATGAGTACGAATGCTGCACTGCGCATGTCTGGGGTGAACATCTATAATACACCTCCTCCTCTGTGTGACTGTGTGAGTGTTACTTCAGCGTCTATGACATGCCAAAGCAAAACAAAACATGTCATAATAGGAGCTTCCTGAACCTATCCATTACGTTTAAAATATATGGTCGATTGTTTCCTGGCCCGGTAGCTTGCAAGGGGGTTTACGGAAAAGAACATTATAAATACTTTACAAACACTCCGTCATGTCAATTCTCTAATGGCTCAGCTGGTAGAGGGTTGGACTCTTGGTCATGCATGACCAGGTTCGATTGTGCGCTGACACTTTTTTTAACTCTCTATTTTCGAGAGGTTGTGGGTTCGAATCCGACCTGGTTTTTGTGTTTTGTGTGTGTGTTTTTCCCCCCTCTTTTTTTGAAAGGTTGTGGGTTCGAACCCGATCTTTTTCTTTTTTTTTGTTTCATATGCCAAAATCTGGAGGTTCAGCGCCAGCGGTTTTTGTGTGTGTGTGTGTGTGTGTGTGTGTGTGTGTGTGTGTGTGTGTGTGTGTGTGTGTGTGTGTGTGTGTGTGTGTGTGTGTCTGTCTGTCTGTCTGTCTGTCCCGACTTCACGGCTGATTTCTCAAATACTACTGGACGGATTTAACTGACATTTTGCACACTTACTGGAAATTAGGCCTGATTGAATGCATCGAATTTTCAGAGTCGAGGTTTGAAAAAAAAAGGGTTTTTTAAGGTCGTAAACTCGAAAGCACCTCCCTAAATACTCGATTGATAGAATGGCAAAATTGCGAAATGTGTGACGTCATCAATAACTTGACGTGATTTTATTTGTTCGTCTGCCTCTCAGTCCCGACTTAATGACTGATATCTCAAACACTGCTGGACGGATTTTGTTGACATTTTGCACACTTACTGGAAGTTAGATCCGATTGAATGTATCAAATTTTCAGAATCGAGGCTTGAAGAGAAAGTGGTTTATTTAGGTCGTAAACTCGAAAACCTCCCCCCTCAAAATCAGTTGACTGAATAGCAAAATCGAGATCGAGTTAGAGTTATCTTTTCCTACTTTCACAAAACAATGAGTAGAGTAGAGTAGAGTGGATTCTTCGGCCTTCTTAGGCTTCCAGGGCCTGTTGCCGATTTTGATGGTTCTCTGGCTGTATTTGCATCGCTCTTACGGATACTGGTCTTCTGACTAGGCCTAGTCTCTTTCACTTGTGAAAAAAGAAGAAAAAAAACAAAGTTATCTGTTTGTCTGTGTGTCTGACTGTCCCGACTTAACGGCTGATATCTCAAAAACTACTGGACGGATTTCCTTGACATTTTGCACTCTTACTGGAAGTTAGGTCCGATTGAATGTATCAAATGTTCAGATTCGAGGTTTGAAAAGAAAGTGATTTATTTAGGTCGTAAACTCGAATTTACAATTTACAGTGTAAAATACGAAGCGAGGGAGTTTACGGAAAAGAACGTTATAATTGCTTTACAAATACGTTGTAACATCAGTTGCTGAATGGCTCAGATGGTTAAAGCGATGGACTATTGTAACGTTAGGTCATGCGTGAACAGGTTCGAATCCGCGCTAAAACTTTTCCCCCCTCTTTTCTCGAGAGGTTGCTGGTTCAAACCCGACCTGTTTTTTGTGGGGTTTTTTTTGTTTTTTCCCTCTCTTTTCTCGAGAGGTTGCGGGTTCGAACTCTTTCTTTTTTTTTACTGCCAAAACATGGAGTTTCAGCGCCAGCGGTTTTTATGTACTCAGGATATTTCACTTACATTAGTTCTCTAAATGTTTTCTTCAGAATCCAAAATGTGTTAGGTTTGTTCACTTACAGATGAATCTCCGAGTTTGACGCTGTGTTGTGAAGCTGTACTCTACTAGAACGTCGTGATATCATTACGATCATACACCAGTCCTTTCTACAAGTCCGATGCTAGTTACGTCATGGAGTCAGGATGGACCTCGTTTTGATGTGTCGCATGACGTAACTTTGAGCAGCTTCGAGGCGGTCAATTCGGTTCTGGATGATTCTAGAAAGCATCCAAAACGTATAATGGGCGCGAGTGCGGGCATGTGAAGGAGAGCGCACGTCAGAGGTGAGAGTGAAAGGTGGTAGTGAGTGCGAAAATTCCTCTGCGGGATTGTGCCCTAGACTGAAGTGTTGTCCTGAGAATGTACACGTGAGATAAAACGTTCCAGTGAGAACGCGACGAGAAACAAATGAAATCACAAAAGATGACACATGTAAAAAGCAGATAATAGCAATTGTGTCCTCACGGGATCGAGTCCAAAGGTGTAGTGCATTTTTATGATAATGCGGATTATTGATTTTGTCGCTGTGAATAAACCAGTGCGGGAAAAAAGTTTGTATAAAAAGACCACGGGACTTTTAGACTTCGACATCCCGGCGCAAGCTAGGAGAACTCCGTGTCGACAGGATTTTGCAAAGGAGACAGACAAGTCGCAACACTTGCATCTCACACTGCCAAATAATGACGAGAAACATTACTTTCTCTGGAAAACGTTCTCCCCTTCCATTCCAGCCTGACCTACTCCTAAACTCCTCTCCACGTAACATTAGTCACGCCGCCTTCATGCCACTACAGGAGAGAGAGAGAGAGAGAGAGAGAGAGAGAGAGAGAGAGAGAGAGAAGAGAGGCTTCAGGGTAGTAACATTTAAGATAATATTTTTGCGATCATGCCATATTTATAATCATTTATGAATATGAAACTCTTGTATTCACATCGAGAAACAGTTGTCGTGTATATTGACACATCTTAGAAAATGAAATATGTAATAACATTTTTCTAATATACAAGAAAAATGGGAACAGTCAGATTATTATTCCACAGGTGTATTAGGTGTGAGTCAGTTGCAACAGACTAATTGTATCATGCATTTTCTTCTTTTGTTGTTCTGTAACATTCTGCCTGACAAAGCGTACTTATTTACGTGATTTTGGTGCTGGAAAAGAAATCAGAGAGGAGTAGTGTTTACACAAGACTGCTTCCCTTCGAGGGGTCTATCTAAGTCACAAAAGACCATGCATTCGTGTGTATGTGATTGTATCTGTTTGATACATTTCCGAGATTTGTCACAAATGTCACCTAATAATAAGAAATCAGTTCGTTTGCATGCAGGTACTCTCGTCATTGGTTTGTGTTTCCAAGCATATTTAGAAATACCTATATTAGTAAATTACCCCTCCAGGTTTACTGGAGGTCCTCACAGCTTTATCTGTGTGTGTGTGTGTGTGTGTGTGTGTGTGTGTGTGTGTGTGTGTGTGTGTCTGTCAGTCCCATCTTAACGGCTGATATCTCAAAAATTATTTGACGGATTCCCTTGACATTTTGCACACTTACTGGAAGTTAAATTTGATTGAATGTATCAAATTTTCAGAATCGAGGTTTGAAAAAAAAGTGACTTTTTGTACGTTATGATGATGCAAAGAAGGCAAGAGACAGAACTATGTCCGGACTCAAAGGAAGTATTGCCATGTGTGACGTGATCAATTGACGTCAAATAACATGACGTAATTTCGAGCATATTGGACATTATTGAAGGAAAAAGAAGAATTTCCCTCCAAGTTTACTGAAGGTCCTCACAGCTCTATCTGTCTGTGTGTGTGTCTGTGCGTCTGTCAGTCTCGACTTAATGGCTGATATCTCAAAAACTATTGGAATAACGTGACGTAATGTCGAGGAGATTGGACAGGTTTACTGGAGGTCCTCACAGCTTTATGGATTAGCTCACTCTTTAGCGCGTCGAATAATTTTTTGTCGCTGGGACATGCTTGGTTGTAGGGGATACGCGTACAGGTTCGAATCCTCACAAAAGCTTCTTTTTTAATTTATGTATGGTACGAGAGAGAGAGAGAGAGAGAGAGAGAGAGAGAGAGAGAGAGAGAGAGAGAGAGAGAGAGAGAGAGAGAGCCACCCCACCTACTGTTGTACACGTGAGAGGTTGCGGGTCCGAACCTTACTTTTTTCCCCCTCTTTTCTCGAGATGTTGCGGGTTCGAACATGATGTTTGTGTGTGTGTGTGTGTGTGTGTGTGTGTGTGTGTGTGTGTGTGTGTGTGTGTGTGTGTGTGTTTGTTTAATGCCAAAACCTGGAGGTTCAGCGCCTGCGGTTTTTATACTTTTAAAAACTACTGCTCACATGACAATATACATTTGAGATAAGGAGAATATTACCATTTAACAATCATACTTCTACAGCTTCATCTTTGCAGATGTATTGAATGGACGGGGAACATTCCCATATCTGTGTATTCTATGTGGCACATTGTGCTCCACCGGGAGATAAGAGGACTGAGTGAGTGAGTGATATTCTGTGTAGCTTTATTCTTTCAGACTGCTAAGACTGCATCCGGCAGACTGCGTGGAAGAGGCCACTAGATAGGCTCAGTGGGCAGGAGGGCGGACCAGCAGAGCGCTGTGAAGCGCGATCAGGGCACAGTGAGACACGAAGAACACTGCTGGCCATTCACTGCATCCTGACCCTTCTCCAGCCGTTTCGACTATGTCTTTCCACTGGATCTAGATAGCCCTGGACGAGAGAGTGGGGCTGACGACCTACACAACTCTCCCTTACGTTAATCCAAGTCAAGCGCAAGTTATAACTTCAAACCCACCGCGTGAACCTCATGTCTTGTGGCGATGGGGGAGTGGTGAAGCAGTAGGTACAGATACATTGGAAATTCAACCTGAGCTGCCTCTGCAGACTCTTTAATATCAGATGGCAGGGGAGAAAATTTACACAGACGTCCTGGAACGAGCTGACCTCTGCAAGTCTACACCCTCCTGCAGAAAGCCCAAGCCATATGGGCTGGACATGTGGTCAGAATGCAAGGCAGTCGACTGCCTAAAAGCTGCAGTACTGAGAACTGTGTCAAGGCAAGCGTACTGTCGGGGGACAGATGGAACGCTACATACACTGCCTCAAAGTGTCCCTCAAAGACCTGAGCATCCACATCAACACGTCGGAGACGCTTGCTCAGGACCGTCCAGCTTAGTGCAGCAAGATCACCACAGGAGCCCGTGCGGCTGAAGTCAGGCGCATCACTGAGGCGCAATGAAAGCATGCAGTGCGCAAGGCCCTCGCAGCATCCACTGCCACGACAGCACCCACTCACTTGTGTCCCATATGTGGGCAAGCCTTCAGGGCGCAGATTTGCCTCATTAGTCAATCTCAGGACCCATAACCACCTTTCTTCCATTTGACTTTTGAAGCCATGGTCATCTTCGCCTACGAAGGATGAACATCAACAGCTGAATTTTTTCCCACTTTGGTGTGGACTACCGATGGCTACCAAAAATGATTTGTCATGACCCTAAATAATATTTTCAAAAATAAAATATAAAATAAAAACATGAATGAATGAATTTAAAAAAAAGACAAATAAATAAATATCAAACAAGATTTGTCATGACCCGTCTTCTTGAAGTGTGTTTCAGAATTATATTCGAATATGCACTGTGCATTTTGTGCAAATGGAACAGGAACAAAATTTGAAACAACAGCACAAAAGTGATGTGTCCATGCAGCCTACCTTCCTAGAAGCAAGAGCGGCCTATAGCAACGAAGTGGACAATGGGTCTCGAGCGAATGTGAACAAGTACCAGCCTCTTATGCGTGCAAACGGAGAGCAACTCACCTGCTGTGACAAACGACTGTTCAAAGTGATACTCACCAGCAGTGCATTCGAACGAAAGCATAGATAAGCACCCGTGAAGTTTATGTGATCCATATTTACTCTGGTGGGCGCATGCACTGAATTTGTCGGTTTGCCTGTTCGTTCGTCCGTCCTTCTGTCCGTCCGCCTGTCTGTCCATACAAGTATGTGTGTGTGTGTGTGTGTGTGTGTGTGTGTGTGTGTGTGTGTGTGTGAGCGCGAGAGAGAGAGAGAGAGAGAGAGAGAGAGAGAGAGAGAGAGAGAGAGAGAGAGAGAGAGAGAGAGAGGGAGAGAGAGAAAGAGAGAGAGAGAAAGAGAGAGAGAAAGAGAAAGAGAGAGAGAGAATCAGAGACAGAGAGACAAAGAGACAGAGACAGAGAGAGAAACAGACAGAGAAAGAGAGGGAATAAATAAATGAACAAACAAACGAAATACATTTTTTTATTTAGCCCTCTGGCCCATCACAACATTATTGTTTTTACATCACTGTGGATGTGTTGCCGGCATCTCTTCTTCTTTTAAATGCATGCAACAAGTACAATGCTACAGATCTTATCGTATTGACATTGTCAGATGCAAACACAATATCAACATGTTTAGAAGGATCAAACAAATAAAAAACATAATTCTGCTTTATATATGCAAATACCGAGCATCTCAACAAGTAGTTATAGGGTTAGCAGTTTGACCTCATTAATTAACATGTTTAATTGGCACAGAGTTAACTTTTAAAATTTAAATGGCCGACTGAGCAATTTTTCGCAAGTGGGAGAGCAAGGCAGCCGCACTGGCTGCCGGCAGCCGGCTCTGCCTGCAGCAAGCAAGCTTTGCCACCTCTAAAATCAATATTGCAACTATTTTTTAATCCAGCCAGGTGTTTTTCAGAGAGACCCGAGCACCGCTTAATTCTGCCGGCTGATCACTTTTGATGAAATATCCGTACAGTTAAAGGAAAATAACTCACTTGTCACTATGACGATTTAGACTGCCATATCAGTGTCAACGTCATCAGATCTACATATGTGACTCACTTGGCATACCAAGTGCCAACCCTTCCAGTTTAGCAGACAGTTTGCTAAATTTAACTCCTGCAGCCCAGGCGAAAAAATATATAATTACCATGCCAAGATAGCCCACAGCCTTTGACGCCCGCCCGCCAGACCTGCCTCTGAATTGTAAACAGAAGCAGTGGAACAGAGGGAGGAACAGCCAAGGGGGGAGAGACAACGGGTTTGGGGGAGTGGAGTGACCCCCCCATATGGCACTATAACATCAGACTGGGAGGTACCTAATGTACGTTTGGCTACTTAGCTTCCCTCGCTGTGTTGGGTTAACACAACCCACTCTGCAGTGGGTGAGCGGCTGGCACACCATTGAATGGATTCTGTTTCCCCTAACCCTCCATCTCCACCCTCACCCCATACACACACAGACAAACATAGACACACATGGATGGATCGGGGAGAGAGAGAGGCGCATCTTTGCTTAGCCTTGCATTCCTTTTATGCATTTTGGTTCAAGGGTGCTGGTCACTACCGCGACCGTCACTACCGCGTGTAACACTACCGCGCGTAACACTACTGCGTTTACCACGTAGAGAGAGAGAACGCATGCAAACTTTCTTGAGTTTGTGTCCTAATCTTGATTGGAAGCAACCCATTAAATATATATTCTGAGTGTGTGTTCTAATCTTGTGTTCTAATCTTTTTGAGTTCTTGGTTAACATTTCAAACTTTACATTTCAAACTTTGGCCATGGAGGTAATACAGTCTCGTTACTCCAATGACAAGATCCTCTACAACTGGTATATGTACCGTTGAGACCGTGTAAATAAAACAACGGTCAACTGGCGGTGCGTACAGGACAAATGTAAAGGGAGAATCAGCACTACACTTGATTACCGCAATGGTGCCATCCCCAATGTAAAGAATGACCACAACCACCTTGCCAACCCAGCGGACATCCAGAAGCAGAAAAGTGTTGCTGAGATGAAAGAAAGAGCCGCTGCTACAGATGCACCACCTCGAAAATTAATTGGAGAATGATGGCTAATTTGACTGATGAGGCGCTGACCAATTTGCTAGAAAAATCAGCACTCAGGCGCACAATTCAGAGAAAACGGAAATATGATGCCTTTCCCCCTCTTCCCCTAAATTTGGATGACATCGAAATTCCGGAATAACTCAGTGAAGTTCTAGTTGGATGCACTCAAGTCAGGTTTCTATTGCACGATACAGCTGTTGATGTTCATCCTTCGTAGGCGAAGATGACCATGGCTTCAAAAGTCAAATGGAAGAAAGGTGGTTATGGGTCCTGAGATTGACTAATGAGGCAAATCTGCGCCCTGAAGGCTTGCCCACATATGGGACACAAGTGATTCTGAAGACGAAGAAAAAAGGTTAAAACGCATCATTCTTTTCGCAACCGATTTATCACTGCAAACTCTGACTGGATGAGCGACGGCATGTTCAAGGTAGCACCACAGCTGTTTTTTCAGCTATACACCATTCATGTCATTAAAGACAACCATGTCTTTCCATGCTTGAATGCTCTTCTGGCAGGAAAGAACAGACAGACATACAAGGAAATGTGGCGCTTTATCAAAATGTACGCACTGAACCTTTGCATCCTTGATTTCGAATTGACTGCCAAAGCTGCAATAACCTCAGCATTTCCATACATCGAGGTCAGAGGATGCTTCTTACACTTATGCCAGTCAATCTGGAGAAAGATCCAGGACCTTGGGTTGTGGGTCACCTACATTGACGACGAAGGAACATGGCTGTACATGCTCGCATCTTTGGCATTTTTGTCCCCAGAGCAGATCAGAAAGCATTTTGAGACACTGCAGGAAGACATGAATGAAAGAGACATAGACCCACGTGTGGGTGAACTATATGACTACTTTGAGAACAATTATGTTGGAAGGCTCTGGCGGGGGAGAAATCCCAGGCGGGACCCTCCACATTTTGCTCTCGAGTTTTGGTCAGTCCACGACAGGAGCCAAGTCAGCCTTCCACGTACCAGTAATAAACTGGAAGGGTGGCAAAGGGGCTGGCAATCCATGTTTGACGGCCCGAAACCATCCATCTGGAAATTCATCGCCGGAATCCAAAAGGAACAAAGTCTGCAGCATGGTCTCAAAGTTTAAATGGAAGGAGGTCATCCTGGCCCAACGTCAAAGAAACATATTTTGGCCACCAAAAAACGACTCCAGATGCTCAACGAGTCAAACGAATGGGCTGAAGACATCGAGGACGACAATGTTCCTTTTTTACCGTCAGTGGCCAGAAACATTGAATTCAATGTGTGTTGAACCAATCGTGACACTTGACGGCTTGTGTTATTTTATGAATGATTTTAAGTTGCGCCCTTGTGCACCATGCACGATTTTTTTAATATGCTCTGTGGACTTGGAGTTATCATGCATGAGTGTGCATGTGTGTATGATGCTATGATGGAGGTTGATACTATGCTTATGTGGTGTATGGGTGTGTGTGCTGATATATAATACTGTGTAATAATGTTGTGTGTGTATTTGTATTCCTTGCCATATCTTATTCTTAATGAGTATTTATGTCTTGATATTATTTTTGTGTGTGCACTTGTTTACATTGCCATGTATGTATATATATATATATATATATATATATATATATATATATATATATATATATATATATATATATATATTTGTGCTCACTTGTATACATTACCATGTTTTAATGATCAGTTTCTGTTTTTTGTAAATTTTATTTCATAAATGTGACCCTCCACCACGGAATGAGTCGCTTTGTCCCCCTGGGCCATTTTCAGTTTTTTACTGTGTCTAAAAGTATTTTAAATGGCAATCACAATGGTGAAAACCATTTGAAAATCGGACAATTAGTCTTCGAGTTACAGGTATTTGTATATACCCAATCTCGGAAATGTGTTTCTGAGAAAATTTGAAATAAAAGTTTTAAAACTTCAGCACAACAGTTTCCTTACCAACCATGCATGGATTTCTTTGAAATTTGGCACAGTCATACGACATAACATAAACAACTAACACACACATTTTCAGTTTGAAACATAAAGTAATTTATTGTCAACATTGTTTCATAAAATACACGAAAATGTACGTTCACGGCTAAATTGTCACAATGGCTTACTGATCAAAAACCTATTCATAATAATTTTGAAATCAGTGCTAATGTGCACAGGTCCAAGAAACACAAAACAAAATGCTATGTGATATGAGATTACACTAAACTGTTTGTGTAGTAAAGTATGGGGGTGGGGTGGGGTTGGGGGTGCACAGTGATTGTTATACTATTTATACGCCACAATGGGAACTGATGATTTTCGTTTAGCTGTCGGTCCCGACGACCGGGAGAAAGCAGCAAGCGCCGATTGTAATGGGGGGGAAAAACAACAACTCAGCAAGAATTCTTCATGGATGTTCAGAGCCTGTAGTGTGCATGAATACTCTTACACTTTGAATGACAATAATAGTAAGCATGCATTTTGAACACGTACTCGTTACCGGTAGTAACGTGACTGGGACCGATTCTTGCTGGGAGGCTGGAGTTAGGTTGTGGGGGATTACCGGTAAGCAAAAATCTTAGCGAGATCCCTGAATGTGGACACAATTCATTATGCCATTCAATTCCAGGAATGGGCATTCAAAAGCACACTCTCTCTCAAGGCTCTCCCTCAAGACAAGAGGATAAAAGGTCATAGACATGACGGGCTCACACACCTGCCCAAACAAGCACGAACTTTCCAAGTGCATACACAATGAACTTTTCGGGCAACAAACTTGATTCAGAGTCTTGGTGAAGCGGGAATGCTTCAAATCAGGAAACGATGGTCTTCTCTGGCACGTCTGTCATAGGGCGAGGGGGTGAGATTGGAAGAACTTTAACGTTTAGTCTTATCGTCCCACACGAAGTTACTCAGTACACATCAGAGTCGGCTCGTGTCCGCTGGTAAACTGATAGAAAATTTTCAAGGCTCTAAGACAGACGATTCCCCAACAGTGCATGTGCTACAGACCTTTACCAATCAACTCATGATTGGATCACTTTTAATGTTGTGAACAACCGGTTCCAGCATGTCTCAAACCGCGAAATGTGAGCATGTTCCCGCCAAAACCCTAACAAGGCCAATGCCTCAAACAAAATGGAAAATTAACAATGGCTAATCGGTAATACTCCACCACGATTCAATGGAAAATTTCTTATGGCACTCAACAATGAAATCTAACAACATGACAAATCACCGGCCAACACGTTCTCTCGACCTGGAACATGCACAATACGCAATGGGTATTCTTGGAGGATTAATTTCCATTGCAACAATCGTTGGTTCTTCCCCATTCAAGAACGCCAATGGAGTGTGGTCAGTATGGACAATCACCTCGTGTGCAGGGTGTCTAATACACCTCAAAATGTAACAGTGCACTCAGTAGACTCAAAGCCTCTTTTTCCACAATATATTAACCTTTCTGGTACTGCAAGAACTTCTTGGGAAAATATGCTACTGGATGCCTGACTTGTCATCTCCATCTTGCATCAACCCTGCTCCCATAGTATGATCCGATGCATCCACCATGAGCTCACACTGTTTGCTAGAGTCTGGTGCCAACTAAACAGGGTTTCATAGTAGGATCAACTTATACTTCTTAAAAGCCTGGTGACATTGATCAGTCCATTTAAATACCTTGGCTTTTTGCAACAGGTTTGTCAACGGCGGAGCTACTTCAGCTAGATTACAGTAGAACTTTCTGTAGTACCCAATCATTCCCAAAAATCCTATCACAGCTTTCTTACTCTCAGGAGCGGGCATGTATTTGATTGCTAGGACCTTTACCTGCTGTGTTCTAACTCGCCCGTTTCCTTCTTCATGTCCCAAATAAGTGATAGTGGCTTTTCCAAACTCACACTTTGACTGATTGATGGTCAAAGTGACCTCGTCGAGGCGTAGGAAAAAAGGTTCAGTTGAGTCAAATGTTCTTCCCATGAGTCACTATACACCATTATATCATCAAAATAGGCCTGGCATTTGGGTACATTCCTCACAATGGTATTCATGAACCTTTGAAAAGAAGCAGGTGTACCCTTCAGACCAAACGGCATCACTTTGTATTGAAATAACCCGTCTGGGGGCACCAATGCAGACATTTCCTTAGCTCTTTTTGTCAGAGGAATTCCGTAGTATGGTACCACGTCATTTCAGCGCCATCAATTCAGCGCCACCAATTTAGCGCCACTAATTCAGCGCGGTGTCTTTTCAGCGCGGTACATTTCAGCGCTGAACATTTCAGCGCTGCCACCAATTTAGCGCCACCAATTCAGCGTTCAGCGCCGTACATGATGACAAATAAGCCCTGCTCTGAACCTTACAAGTGTATATATGTGAGTGATTATTCACTAAGGAATTGCCACAATGTCACGTGACAAACAAGCCCTGCTCTGAAATGTTGCCGCAAAAATTTAGAAGATTTGGTTTAGCAGTTTCGCTGGACAAAACAAGGCCTGCTCCAAACCTGCTGTGAAAAGATGGCCGAAGTTTACCACAGTACAAGGAAGAGGGATAATATTGTCTTTGATGGATTCTTTTATTGGACACTTGACACTTGACGATGTCGTTAATGTTTGGCTGAAACTTATGAAAGAAGAGTCGCCGCTGAAATGACGGCGATGAAGTGTTGGCGCTGAAATGCTGGGGCTGAAATGTCATGGAATCCCGTAGTATCCCTTCAAAAGATCAACTTTTGTCACGAAGCGAGCAGGGCCTACGCTATCTATGCAGTCATATATTCTGGGGATTGGGTACGAATCTGACTTGTTCCCTGCATGTACCATACGGTAGTCCGTACACATTCTCCAACTTCCATTCCCTTTCTTGACTAGTATGCATGGAGAACTCCACGCGCTGTGACTGGGTTCTATCAAGTCATGTTGGAGGAGGAACTGCACTTCTTTCCTTATAATTTCTTTCTTCCTTTCATCCACTCTGTAGGCATGCTGATTGATTGGGCATATGTCACTATTCAACAGCTCTATGTCATGGGCTATGAGATGAGTTTTCCTAGGTACGTCTGAGAACAAACCTTGATGTCTATCAAACAGCCCTTTCATCTTCATTCTCTCTTTCATTCTCAGGTGTCCTAGCAACATTTCGGACTTGTGGTAGTGCTGGGAATTGCTGAGTTCTGGCTCTACTGTCTCTATCTCCCACTGTTTCCATTCATCCAGATTTTGCTCACTACCGACTGTCGCACACACTAGCATGACTTGCTCAGCACTGTCAATCCCAAGGCATTGCTTTAGCATATTGGCATGGCACATCTTTGTCTTACTTCTCCCATAAGGAGTGTCAATCACGTACGTCACCTCTCCTATTTGCTTTCTCACCTTGTATGGCCCCGAATATCGTGACACAAGAGGATTTTTAGGAGTTGGCAACAACATCATCCCACTCTCTCCTGGTTCATAGCTTCTCTCTTTTGCTTTCCTGTCATACCACATTTTCATTCGACCTTTGGCCTCTCCCACGTGCTCATTCGCGCACAGCACTGCTCTTGTCAGTCTTTCTCGCTCATGTACGCTATCACAGTCTCTCTTCTTCCTCTCTCATTCATCAATCTGTCCTTGATTATCTTCAGAGGACCGCGGACAGGGCCAGGAGGAAGAAGAGCGCGAAACTAAAGAGACGACAAAAGTTCTTTAAGGACAATATCGGCTTCTCCAAAGTCCTCTTTAGTACAGATTGCCTTTGAAGTGCAAGGGACTGATGAAGTATAGGCCCGTGAAGCACGTGCAGTATCAACAACACTGTCGAATTCAACATTCGCGACATTTTCTAAATTATTTTCAAGACAGTTTTGAAACGTTTTCTGCTCACCCAGGCCCTGGTGTCTCTGTGCACGTAGCTTGTCACGCCGGAGCTGTGCTGGAGGCTTTCTTCTCCAGTATCCTCGGCGAGTATCGTTTTCGGGCAATGCCTGCCCTCCGCTTGGCTTGACGAGTAGCACAACGACGAAACTGTCACACTCCCTTGCTCTTTTCCACAAGGACAGCTCATCCGAGGCAAGCAGCGAGGTCAGCAGTACCTCAACAACTGTTGACAAACCAGCAACTGGCATGGAGAGAGAGTGTCGCGTTGCATGCGCAAGGAGTGAGATAAAAATAGCTCAAACAAGTCCGAGACCCGAGATTGTTGCTATGAGGGGCAATTAGGCCTTAGAGGGATCAGTGGGATCCGTTTGAAAAGAGATGGAAGATTCGAACGCGATCGTCGTTGAACGCGTGCCCTTGTGACTGAGTAAGTCGTTCTCATTGGTTAATTGTGGGGTCAGGGCGCAAGATCGTTTTCGCGCCTGAATTTGAGAGAGGCATTCATCGCTCACCGTTTGGGAGAGCTGGACGTCAGTAGCGCGACTGCGTTAGTGGGACATGGGGGCATGACGCCGGTCATGGGCGCCACCGCTGTTCGAAAAGGGCTGTGTCGCGGTTAAAAGGATTTTTCATCAGCTAAAAACCTTAATTGCCACTTCCTGGGAACACTAAGATAAATAGATAAAATATGTAAACAAGCAACAACTAAAATAAAAGACACTGAGGGGGTAAATCCAATTTTTAAAACAAATACTTTAATCAATAACAACCATCCTGAAAAGAAAACCCAACCCGGATAAAATCCCCATGACTATTTGCAAGATAAACAGGATACTCAACACTACACACAACATTTAATGCACCGACTTCCGCACGGGTTCAAGAAGTGAGAGGTCGGCCCCATCCGGGCACAACATCACTGTAACCTCTGATAAAACAACGCTACTCCCATCGAAACTCCGCCCTTCTCAAAGGGTACATTAGGATATAACCACGCAACACAATGCATACACCAAAACTTCACCCTCACAGGGGTACGGAGATACACTCCACTGCTCTTCACAGCAGCACACAAAAAAACTTCACCCACACAGGGAAAACGGAGATACACTCCACTGCTCTTCACAGCAGCATACTAAAACTTCACCCACACAGGGGTACGGAGATACACTCCACAACTGTCTCACACAAAGACTTACCCACTTCACGTCTCTGACACACGCTGTCACTCACCGACAGTCCTGCGCGGGCGCTCCTGTCCGCGCGCTTACACCCCTGTGGTCGTCCTCTGCAGTGCGCGCCTGCAGTCACTCGCCAAGTCCGACCCACAGTCAGGCCGAGAGCCGTCGCTCTCGGAAATGGACCAAAGTCCCACCAGTGCAGCTGCACCCGCAGCTACACGAAGTCACAATACACACACACATCCACAAGCAGTGTACACCAGGGTAAGCAGGGGGACACCGGCGAATACAGGAGGATACCGGTACGCAGGGGCACACCCAGATACCACTGCAGGAGTACACAGGCACACACCAGTACACCCAGAGTTTTATGGCCTGCAAAACGAGACAATCTATCACCATCTATATTCGCAGCGTCTGCTGCACTCATAATGCAAGCTATCTTATTTCGCACCACTCTCATTCACGAGAAAGCCAAACGACGCTCACACGCGTCATTACTTTACAGAGCCCAAAAGCGGCTCAAAACTGCAACCAAACACAGTAGAAACTCCTTACAATCATTCTCTAAAGTTAACTCTCAACGTTTAACAATTAGGCGAATATTTCTTCAGACTACTGTTACATATAAGACAATTCAAGATGGCGTTCGCTACACGTGTTCACATGCACGCGCGTTCAGTCACAACTAACGCGAAACACTCACCTCAAATCTCTTCAGGCCGTGAAACTATAGCTATCTATCGCAGGGGAGATTGCTCACACAAAAGCCACTCAGACTGGACATAGCTGCCCTTACGCTTATGAGCAAAACATCGCCCTGGGGCGCGCCACGATGGCGACCCCAGGGCGCACGCTCCACACGTCTTGCTTGTCTCTAACAGACTTATCACTGACGTCACTCAGCAGCGGGAAAAAATATATGACGTGTCCTCTCCAAGCCAATGAGAATATTCATGGTGACAACGCTTACGTTTGAATCTTCCCTCGCTTCCTCGATGGATTTGACCTACCCTTCTAAGCACAATTGCCCTCCTTGGCAACTGGAGTCAAATATCGATCTTTCTGAGCTATTTTTATCTTCTCTTTGTCGTGTACCACGCGACAGGCTTGGACTGCCCGAGTGAGCGCGACGTTTCCATAACTCACGGCCTGCTGAGTTTGAGGTGGGTGTGATTAGTTGAGGTTGAATGCGTGTGCGTGCGTACGTGAGGAACGCCAGTTGAGTGGGGAGACTAAACTCTATCCAGAATTGCTTTAACTAATTGATGTGTGCGAGCGTTGGGTTATGGGAAATGGAAGAGAGGAATTCTTCAATTGTTCTTGATGAAAGTTGAATCACTGGGTTCTGTGTAACGACGCGTGGAAAGGCGTCTGTCATTTCTCTTATAATTTGGGGGCGGGAAGAGTAAAATGACTGTACTGTATGCTAAGGGCAGGGGACGCTGTCTTATCATTGTAGTGATGGGTCGTTGTTGTTTATTTCAGGCCGAACAGAGTTGAGGCGAAACTACTGTGTTGTAACAGTTGCGGATAACTGTTTAAGCTAACTGTTGGGTTACAGTGTAGCTGCCCATCCAGGCTGCTGTGTCAGGCCGTTGCTGTGGGTCAGGCTACTGGAATTAGTCGTGACCGTGGTTCAGACCACTGTTGGAAGTATGAGCAGTGAGGCAGTCGCCGCTGTTCAGGCCGTTGGGCCGTTGCTGTTCTCTTGAGTCGTCGATGTGTATCTACATGGTGGAACGTGGTACAAGTTCTTAGCCGAGGGTTGCTAGTAGCCGTTGGAGCGACTACGTCCCGGGTTGACTGGAGGTCTACGCCGAGTATCTGGAGGATACAGAGGGAAGCGAGGAGCCTTGCCCTCTACAGCCGCTGGAGGGAGGAACTACGACCGAGACAGTGAAGCGCGTGTACGCGGACGTTCACCCAGGGCTATCAGCGAGAGGTAGCGCCTACGTCAGAGGCATACGTGGATTATATGTGTTTCCGAAAGGATTCGAAGGGCGTCTTATGGTAAGAGCTTTTTCCTTTACGTATCGTATCCACCAGAGGTGCTGGAGACTCTGACTGTGACTTTGGCTGGAAGCCAATCGTATCATTTCCCAGACTGTTGAGAGAGTAATCACACAGGGTAGGTCACGTGAGGACGCTGCCGCTGTCTCAAGGAGGATGATATGGGACTGTGTGTGGGTGCGTCTTGAGGATTGACCCGAGAGCCTGGTGGTATAAGACTTAGTAATCTCTGACTGTGGACTAGAGGAGTGTGAAGTAATTGCTAAGTTCGTTGCTTTGGTGAGGCAAGTGTGAAGTTGTAAGTAAAGTTAAACCGCTGTAAGAGCGGGATTGAAGAAGGCGTGATTCGCCGTCCCTGTGTGTAAATTCTGTGTCGGGCGTGTGCTAACCACGGTGGAGAGCTGTGATTGGCTAGCACCTGACACTGTTCCAAGAAGTTGAGCTAGGCCACGCCTGGTTGAGGCGTGTGACCTCGCCCATTGAACTTGTGCGAAGTGGAAGCCATCTTTTTTGTCATTTGTTGCTTGTATATACCCGGGTGACCATTTTTGGGGGTTGGGATTTCTTTTTCAACTTTGTTTTCCTTGATTAAACTTGTATTTTGAAATCTGAACGACACCCTCAGTGTCTCATTTAATTTGTTGTTTCTCCTGTTTGTTATTTATTTAATCGTTTAGTTGCAGGAAGGCGACAACTAGGGTTTTCCATGAAAACCCTGTACTGTGTCGTGTGTCCATTATACATACACGCACTATAGTACCTTTATTTAAACAGTGAAGTAAACAGCGACATTCTCTGGCAAGTGAGCAGCTGACAGTCAGTTGCACGGACACCATTTTGCCCTTGTCTGTAGGATCCATCTAGGCTGTAAGTGTTGATGGCTCATCTGAATTGTTTCCAGTGGTGGTCTCTGTAAATGGTGTCACTGTCAGGTCGTCTTGACCTGAATACAGACCAGCTTGTCCTGCTTCTCACCTGTCTGTGCTGGAGAACGACGCTGGTCCAAAGGGGGGTAACTCACTGGATTGCAGTTTTCCCTTCTTCCTTGCTGTTGAAGGGAGACGTAAAATGAGTGTGAAGGATGTTTGAAGTGTGGTGTTTACTCCTTGCACTGCCTTTGTAGGTTGGGAGTGAAACGAACAGACCCAGCACGTCTCCCCATGTAGTGAGTAAAATGTGAATCACCAGGGACACTGTGACTCGCCTTGCTCTTACTCTCACTGGCTTTCGTGGTTTTCGTGATCAGTGGCCTTAGATGGCGTGTGGACACTGAGAATTCGTAATATTAAAATTCATTCATTCCTTCATCCATTCATTCATTCATCCAACAGTCATTCAACCATCCATCCATATATCCACACATCCATGTATTCGTTATTGTATTCATTCATTTCACATTGTAAGAGCGTTGTGCTGTTTTCAACTTAGACATCATTACTACACCAGATCCTACTTAAGAGTGGAGGTTGAACATCATTGTACATTGTGTTTTCAATCTTTGCTTTTGCTTTGTTAGTGCGTTTCTATTCTATCTGTCTTCCTTTTTTCAACCTTAATTTACAGTTAGTGTACAGTTATTTTTAAAACCGATAATCTCCTTGTTTGTTTAATCCCTTCCAGATTCTTCCTTTGCATGTTGTGACTACGAAAGGGTTAGTGTTGTTTATCAGTTCGATATCTAGAATGAGTTTAATGTTCCTAGAATAAACTTGTGTAATTCCAGTAAACCATCAGTGCTGGTGTATACGCAGTACTGATGTTATCCCTGATACAGACATTCATATCTTCACGATCTTCTACCCAGTGGACAACATGTGCCTCCAAATTTAACAGTCCTGTGCCAATACCTGCATCTCTACCCACTGTTTTCCAGACCACTCTTCCACACACCAAAGATTATAGGTTACACAAAGATAGCTCATGCCGAGCTTTTGCTTTTCAAAGTTACAAGACGCTGCACCTAGCGGATGGTAGTAGGAGTGAATCAAGGAAAGTGTACTCACACCGCTTAGTGACAAGACGGCGAAGAAAGCTGCCTGCTGATTAGAGGATTATATTCAGGGAACCAATCAGAGGACTGCTTTCGTGTAGATATGGCGTATATATATGTATACTCGTTGAACATGTCAATGGCGGCAGCTCTCTCCAGTTCGCGCAGAAAAAGCTATATTTTGGGATACTAGAAACCCATCCGAAGAAAATGTAAGTCATGAACAGCATTAATTTATCAAAGCTGTACGTTGAATGCACAAAAGGTATTGAAAGGCCCTACTTTTTAACTCTCTGGCAACGTAACGCCCCATATGGGGTGATGTCAACAAAACATTCCTGTATTCTCACCAATGGTCTAAGGGAGGCAGGCAACTCCAGTTTAGAATAACGTAGGAACCACCTTTCTTTATGACTTCTTTTGAGGCGGGGGTTTGAATCAGTGAATGTTTTATGTGTACCCCTACGTTTTGCAAAAATGGCTGACAACTACTTTTCCGTGAAAATCTATCAATGTATATAGTGATTTTTCTTTTCTAGGTGCCTTTTTTATATTGCAAATGCTATCAGAATATAGGTAAATATATTGGCATTGTTTTTGCATTTCAGATTTATTTTATTTGAAGGCACCATTCCAGCATTTTTCAATTCTTGCAACTTGACTGACGAGTTTTGAACTCTTTTTTTTTGCTGATTACATGCATTATTTCAGTAGATATAACTCAAATCATGCACATTGAAACATTTTGATCTTGATTTGTTTGAATTAAGTGAATAAATATCTTTTATTTGATATATAGCTTTTGTCATTATTTCATGGCTTTCTATTTTTGTTAGATTTTTGAAAATGCTTGAAAAACCTACGTTTCCAGTGAGTTTTAACAATCGAAATGCAGGTCACAGGGCAACGCTTGATCCTAATTATAAATCTTTGCGGAAGCGGCAACTGAATTCACTGAATCGAATGATTTTGTGGCCGCAAATCACCTTCTTGACAAGTATGTATTGCTTTGCATTTCCTAAAGATATTCCACATGGGTTTATACGTTGATAAACAAGATTGCATTCTTAAATAATATTGAAAAATAGATCGTTCCCATTCAAATCATACCATGTAGATCTAGATCGAGTTGGATTTCACAACGCCTGCTACAAACAACTAAGCCAAAACACCCCCATTATTGCGGCAAATCATTTTATTACACAGTAAATTTATTCACAAACATGATAGGAACGCATCAGAAACCGTCGATAAACAAGAAGTTTTACATGTGGCTAATGTGGATTAACTTTACTTGATTCACCAATACTAACATCCGCTTGGGGCGCAACGTGTCTCGATCCTCACGACAATGAGCTAATGAACTATCTTTGTGTAACCTATAATCTTTGCACACACTCAGTCTGGCTTGAGAAGGGGAAAGAACCCTGTGCAGTAGGCCGCCTTCAGTTGTGACGACCATGGGTCTGGGTCCTGGAGATGCTCTGGGGTTGCATGTTGGGCTGTGACTGTGCAACATGATACAGTAATGGCAGTCCCCGTGTTCTTGCTGGCTTTTTCACCAGCTGACAAACAGGAGAGCTCACGTACACGTGTGTATGGTATTCTCGCACTTAGATATATACGCATATCTTCTCTCATTCGTTTTCTAACTCACTTCATGACACACGGGCGTGTATGTGCAAGCAAACATGTATGCACACACAGTTGATAGCGTGCATGTCCATATAAAAGTTCAAGATAAAACTGTTATGAACAAAAGGGAAGTAAGGCGCGAAAATCATATACTTTACAGACATAGTTTGTTACCGCCAAACTTGCCCAGTGCCACACACTCTTGTAGGCATGGGGTATGCACACGACCTAGCTGACAGGAGTATGTAACACGCTCAGACGCCGTAAATCAACAAACAAATGTACACACTGACACACATTCACAAACACAGCACGCACGCACGAACACACACATAAACACACACACACACACACAGCCACACCACACATATGCACGAATAACAAACACGCATGAGGATATACAGTATATCTAAAGCGCTAGGACATACCAGAACATAATAACACGCGCACTAATCACACAGGAGAACACACTTGCACGCACGCACACACACACACACATTAGCGCACGCATGCACGCACAAAAACCATACCATGAACGGTACCTTCCTTTGTTATTTTACTCACACGACACGAGACAACTTGTCAAAACAAAGCCTGTTTCCAGCTGTTGTGGAGGGGAGGATCACACAGCTCAGAGACACTCAACGTGTCTGCATTCCCTTTTCAAAACCCAACTACAGAAACATTTAGGAACACTTTACTCACAAATCGCCTTATGTCGTTTTTTCAAACACAAGAGTCAGTTTGGGGTTATTTTTTCGTTTGATGATT